>MU390425.1:0-41101 GCA_022578715.1 Nemania sp. FL0916
TATTTATTAATTATATATTTAATTAAATATTAAAATATTTAATTTTTATTTTAAAAATTTTTTTTATTAATATATATTTTTTAATTTAATTATAATTTATATATTATTATAAATAATTATATTAATAATTTAAAATTAGTTTTTTTTATTATAATTAATTAAATAATTTTTTTTAAATAAATAAAACTTTTAATTATTAAAAAATTATTTAAAAATATATATTTTATTAAATTAATATAATTTATTAATTATTTTAAATTATTTTAATAATTAATTTTTAAAATTTTAAAACATTATTATATAAAATTTTCTTATTTTATATAAATTAAATAAAAATCAATAATATTTTACTGTATTTTAACAAAACACTAGTTTAAAAATACAGGTATTTCGTTAAATTATCCAACAGTAGTAACTGCCCGTCACAACACAAGGATGGCTCTGAACAGGGATAATACAGCCAATAAGTTGGATTGCTCCCATTGGAACAAAAAAATCTACTATTTCTTAACTAAGAGAAGCCTCAAGAGACGCGTATCTGTCCAATGAAGATACCTTCGGGCACGAAGACAGGCGTCATTCGTCCACAGGTCATCGGCCTGTCAACCTACAGGCACGTAAGATGAAGGATAGACAGCAGCACATAATTATGGCCTGTCGCATAGACAAGTCGGCAAGACTGATAAGACGGATGACTTCTGTTGCAACTCAGTAGATGCCTCGACATCCATCTGGACGTCATATAGTACGGTTTCCAGACACATCTACACACCCTCGCCGCATGATTTCCCGCCACGGTGCTATGATGCTATGATGGAAAACCGCCTCATTTCTTGCCCTTCTTGACAGGCTTCCCGAGAGCCGCTTCTCTCTTCTTGGCCTCCTTGGCCTCTCTCTGTTCTTGTCGCTCCTTTTCCTGGGCATCTCTCTCTTCTTTTTCGGCCTGTGTATCATCACTATGATAGCCTCCGTTGCGATTATCAATCCTGTCGCCGTAGGTGTAGATAATCGTAGCCTTAGGGAGGCTAGATTGGATTTGAAAAAGGGCGGCGGGAAATGTCTTACCTGTTTCCGTGCGGCATCGGCCTCTCGCTTGGCGCGGATCAGTTGAAGACGAGCCATATCCGCTTTGGCCTCGTCTGTCTTGCCTTCGGCATGCAGCTTGCGGTAGCGCTCGGCGGCCTGTTGCTTCTCGAGAGCTTCGCGCTCCCGTCGGCTCATCGGCGCCTTACTGTTATTCACCGACATCTTGCTCACGCCCTCGGCAGCTTCTTCGACACCCGAGGGCGCCATGGTCTGTTTCTGGGCGGCCTTGGAGTGGTTGGGATTGGCGGGCATGCCGTCGTCTTCGTCCTCTTCGGAGGAATCGCTAGGGAGGTCGCCGACCTGCACTTGGGCCTTCTGCCGTCTCGCTATGGCCGCGTCTTTTTGCGCCTTCTTCTGTGCTTTGCGCTCTTCACGGCTCAGTTCTCGCTGAGGCTGAGAGGGACCGGCGCCCGACTCGTCCTCCGAGTCTTCTTCCTCGGAATCCTCATCGGAGTCGTCCTCGTCCTCATCATCGTCGCTATTCTTCTGGGCATTTCCGCTCCACATGCTGACTTCGTTTCCGTCGGCATCGAGAGGTCGAAGGTCGCGAGAGAAGTGCTTGCCTCCTAATGGGATCGAGTCAGTTGAGGTCAAACATGCGTCCCTCGTGGGAGCTCGACAGTTTGGGTTGGTTTCATGCGTACCTCCTCGTGTGAATTTCTTGAACTTGCCACCGCGACCGCGCGAGTTGGCGCCGGGCGCTGCCTGACCTCCCCGAGGCATCGTGGGAATGATTACGAGTGGCGAGTAAGTATGAAGTAGGTCTGGTAAAATACCCAAGTAGGTGCGCTATGCGGGGCTGAATGCGTTCGCGGGGCTTAAATCAATAGATTGGTAGCGCACGAGTTGTCAGATGATGAGAAGGTAGAAAGATGATAAAGGAGAGATGGCCGGGGCCAGGGAAGGCAGAGTTAGATAAATAGAAAACAATAGCTGTTTCTGCGGTTACTCGAACTCTCTCCAGTATTGCTTGTTTTCCTCTTGTTTCTTTTAGACTTTGTCGAGGATAGACTAAAGTGCAGACAGTGGGCACAGTCGAAGAGATCTGCAATGAGTCAGGGGACCGGCAGCAAATTAGAATGGCAGCAGTCAAGAGCAATGCAATGTCGTGTTACTGAGGTTTCCGTGCCTATCACAGATTCCCAAAAAATTCCATGGCGGGGTAGACAGGACTCATCCCTTTGCTTAGGTATTCTCGCGTACGTATTGGCTGCTGGGAGACTAAGACCCTTGGCCTATCGAGGTCTAGTTCCACAACTAATGCGGGGCATCTTTTTGGGTAGTGCACAACTGACTAAGGCTCGTTATGGCTAGTGATACTGCCTAAACCGGCTAGGGGTGCAATCATTATTTCACCCGCTAATCAAATCAGAGTCTGCTTAAAACTGCGCCTGCGCCATTGTTTTCTTACCTCTTCTCTTCCTTTTTCTTCCTCATCATAAAACAAGAACCAATCCTTCATATTCACTCTGGCTTTCGCTCATCTCAATAGCAGGTCTTGGAGGGGAAATTGGAGGAGAGAGGAACGACTGATCATTTTTCATTTCGATCACTTACCCTCTGGCCTGTCGCGGTTCGCTGCTGTTGGGTACCAGAGAAATTTTCGCATCGATACATACATCCATCCATCTAGTAATCCGTGACTGCGATGAGTCAACCAGTTGAGTCCGGTTCAAATCCTAGCCAAAGACGAGATCCACTCGCTTCTCAGGTCTTTTACACGTAATTCTGGTAGTTCGCCTTCTCCTTCGATCGTTCTCTCGCGCATTTCTGCTGTGACGCATGAACACGTTGCACTTCGAATCTAGAAACCGAATCTAGTGCGCGGGCAGTGCTAGCAAGGCATAATAAGTCGGAATGACTCAACATCATTGCTCCATGAGGACTTCCGGATAGGTACTACTAGGCCTCGTTAATGATCATGGGGTGAATAATCGACATCGCGCATTTCGCATCTGCGCTGGCAATAGCCAAGGTTCGCTTCGACGGGCAGCATACAACGCGCGACAACTTGATCTTTCCTCTAGACCATCCGGGCAACTTCTATAGCTTCTTTAATTAGGACCAATGAAAAAGTAGTAGAATCAATGCTTTACCAGCCTCCTCTCAGAAGCCTGAAGTACGTTGAATGCTCTCGCCAGCTACAGGTGGGCTGCAGGTAAGACCAGATAGGTAATTATTGTCTTGAGGGCCAGATTCCCTTAGTGGTCAGAAACTATCCAATTTTTCCTCTTTCTTACTTCCTTTTGCATTGTTCTAGTTTCACATTTCCATCCATCTGTATGTAAGCTACAATAGAACGGCCTACTATTTAGATCTGCCTCGGTAGTTTTTACGGTCACCGCGAGGTAGCAAGGGATAACTGTGTTATTTGCCCTGATTTTTCACGTGTAGCTAAATTCGCGTTTTTACGAAGACTTGAAGACTTTCAATCACTTGGATTGCTACTGGAGATTGCTGAGAGTGCTTTAACATTCTGAAAGGCAGGGATACATACACAATTATGATTCAGAGAAAGGAGTATGGCGTAGAAGATCCTAATATCGGACAGAGACTACAAGTTGAGCATATAGAAGTAAGATACAAGGCGGAGATACAAGGGATGTGAAATCACGGTTGAGGAGAATGCTACTGTATATCTATACACTAGTACAACGGTGGCTGTGTAATCGGCCTAGAGAGATATACACCAGATCGATATCGCCCGGGGCCACGATGGCCAACAACGCCGCCGCATCTGGCCAGCTGGCTTATCACGCCCCTCCTCGACTATGATGTGCTGCCGTCAAATAGCCAACTGTCAGGTTTCGGTATGTTCGACATTCACCATGGTCAGATTATCCGCTAGTATACTTTTTTTTTATCTGGGATTTCTCAAATCTAAGGCACGGGCCGGTCTAAATGAGTACCTGTATTGGTGTGGTAGAGCCTTTTTATTGTACATGATGATTGTATATTTAGTTGGCGTCAGGTTGACTCATGATATAGTCGGTGGCTTGGGCGACTGTAGTGTATCCGTGTCAGTTGAGTTACTTCATGGCCCATGCGTTATACATGATCAATTGAACGGTTTGATATGCACGTACCACTATGAATGGCATCGGCGTCTTTATCCGGGATCTCGATGCTAAATTCCTGTTGAGTGTTAGCGATTGCACTATATCCTTGTCCTGAGCCACTGGCTGGCCGAAGGACTCTAGACGCTGGAGCCAGCCAATTGGTCAAGATGTTCAAGCGGTTCGACTTCGTACCTCTTCTATCGCCATGACGACCTCTACGGTGTCCAAGCTGTCCAAGCCGAGATCGTTTGAGAAATGGGCTGCACCGGTAATCTACTGGGGGTCAGCGGACTCGACAATTCGAGCCTAATCAGGATCGGGGTGGCAACACGCCGTAGGGATGTCGTACGTTGCTCGGGTCATTGACCTGAAAGCGAATGATAGTCAGCACCAGTTCTACTCCGCGATCATGCGAGCACTGAGTTGCATGCGCCGTCGCCTATCCGCTGCATGCCTCAAGCCTCGTGCCTCATGCCTCATGCATGCTGATGAACCCGCAGCACTTCTGCCGAGTACCGCAACACTCCCCACCCTCTGATAAAGACGAGCGATCATGGCATTATCGAGGCACGAGTTTGCGACTAGTGCACTGCGGTCCAGTACAGCAATATCACGACAGTAGGATCAGGTCGGCTCACCTTATCGAAGCCGTTCAAGATGTGTATGATGCGGCCTTCTACCTCCGGCCTCTTCAGCCCGCCGCCAGCGGCGTACATCCGTACAGCGGGGACGGCGATGACTCTGGACAAGGGCGCAGTCGTGGCAGCGGCGGCTCTGGAGATAGCAAAGGCCGATCGGGCGGCGGCCGGTCGCGGGACCACGCGGGAGGCCGCGACGGCAGATCGGAGGATGGCGGTTCGGAACATGATGCTAATGCCGACTATGGTATTCGTGATCGCAGCTCGATGGGATGAGACGGTGGCTGTGGAGAGGGTGTTGGTCTCGTTGCGATATTTGTGGTGGTGATGGTGGTAAAGGTGGCGGTCGGCGAGGGCGGAGTTATCGTGGTCGATGCTGGGGCAGCAGAGCTTCCAATCGAGGTTCAGATAAATTTCTCGCCCAAGCAGCCATCCGAGCCTGGGGCCCGCCTGCAGAGCTAAGCCGTCCTTCGCGGGACAGCTGCACGTGATCTGGCCCCGGCTCGGCAGCAGTGACGACACCATCAGTTCCACAGGTCAGCAGCCGACAAGCTAGCTGCTGCCACCTGATTGGACATTTCAAGTCGTTTCCCCCATTGCAGTGCAATAAGTTCACTTCGTAGCCGCTTGCGAGACTCCATGTTGAAACCAAACTATATTTAAGGCCGCGCGGTATAAGACAGAATAAAATGAGACCACTCTGTAAAACAATATCTTATAATAATAGCAAAGTAATCAGATAAAAGAAATTCCATCTCAAAGGCGAACTATGCCAACAGTCCCTTCTTACATGGGTTCATCATTTATTCGACGAGAATTGAGACTTCACAACGTTCTTTACACATTATTCCCTCGGGCAAAAGAGCAAAATGCTTCTGAACGGAGGAGTGGAAAGTAAGCGAATTCAAAAATTGATCCTGAGGGTAACAACAGAAATTTGCTTGAAGATGCTTATGTTCAATAGTATATACACGACAAACGACTCTCCCTTTCCATTCCCTTGACTCCGATTCTTCACCGCATGATTTGCTACTTTGTTTCTTTTTCTTTTATCTATAAGGCGCATCGGCTCTGATATTAGCCGCCAGCTCAGGCTCCCACTTGTCTCCGTTGGCCAGGAGTTTCTCCTTGTTGTACAGTAGCTCCTCGCGCGTCTCTGTCGCGTACTCGGCATTGGGCGACTCGACGATGGCGTCGACGGGACACGACTCCTGGCAGAACCCGCAGTAGATGCACTTGGTCATGTCGATATCGTAGCGTGTCGTTCTCCTCGAGCCGTCGGCCCGCTCTTCGGCTTCGATTGTGATGGCTTGGGCTGGGCAGATCTGTCTTGTGTGTTAATGATTTGTATCAGAGATAGTGATGACTGATTGCCCTAGCATTGTGCGTGCTTTGGGCTAAGTTGTGTAGTAAGGGATGACCTACGGCTTCACATAGCTTGCAAGCAATGCAGCGCTCCTCGCCCGAGGGATACCGTCTCAATGCGTGTTCGCCACGAAATCGAGGGGAGATAGGACCCTGTTAATGACCCATGTCAGCCTCTGGTGATATCTTCATGTCTAGTCCTGGTCTCCATATCTCTCCAAGCTCCTGTCGCATTCTGATCGTAGCTCGATGCATCAATGGTAGGTGTATGTAGAACTAACCTTTTCATAAGGGTAGTAGATTGTGTATCTGCATCGACCGTGTTAGCATTGTCCTCTCACATTTCGCTTCTCTCTAGTCGGGACGGATGATAGACTCACGGTGGGCGAAAGTACTGCTCGAGCGCGACGTACATGCCGCGGAACATCTCGGTCATAAGGAAGAACCTGCCGGCGCGATCGAGAGCCGATTCAGACGAGTCATCCCATCGCTTCGACTTGGGCAATCGGAAGCCCCGCGGCGGAGGGCCAGACGGTGTGGCGTAGCTTCGTTGCGCGACTATTCGGGCTATCGTGGCGGATGAGGGCAGTGGTTGCCGGCGCACGAGCTGTCGCGACAGCATGCTGGCGGTCGTTGTGGTAAGCCCTTGCATGGTGGCGTGCAATTGGGCGATGGTGTGGCCGGAGAGATGGAGGGGAGAGGGTCGACGGCCGAGCTCGAATAGCTGTTAGGTATGAGAGAGGCGAACACTTCGAGCTTTGAGGTCATAATCGAATTGGGGGCCAGGTCGGTGGAGTTTCAGCGCTTGTCTATTACAAAAACAATGATATGATTGGTCGATTCTTCAACCTACCAGGGATTTCCCTACAAGCTTAGCGTGAGGGACCCACTCATAGAGAAGGCCAGAGCAAATGGAGCTCTCTTGATTAGGTATTTTGTGATTCAGTAAAAGATATTCTCATCCGTTTGAATACTCTATTCGATTCAACCGCATTTATGGAATGGTATTAGTGTATGAATATATATATTTAGGTAATACGAAGTATTAGTAGCGGAATCTCAATCAGCATTTGCTGAACTTGATCATTTATAGACTCGTCTGTACATAATCATACATCAATGCGCATGGGTCGGTCGCTTGGAGGCTTATCAAAGACGAGCTGTTAAAGTAGTTTATTATATCAATGTCGAGAGTGTAGGATGAGAATCCAGCCAACTGACATACTACCAATGTATATGAGAAGGACAATGCCCCAGCACCTTCTGATGTTGATGAATAAGCCCAATTGATAGCACTAATAAGTTGTGATATCTATGCCAGCGACCTCCAATGCTCCGTACCCATCCATTTCCGCATATTGCGAACCTCAAACCTGTCCTGACGCCGTATCCCCTGTCCCCTAACGTTCCGTAGGAATTCCAATGCTCAATCTCATACCCATTCCCATTCTCATGCTCATATTCATGCCCGATCCCGTACTCATGCCTATATTCATCTTCAAAACGATCCCGATCCAGACATCACACATCCTATCCTCTACCCCAATCCCTAGTCCAAGGGCGGATCCGTCAACGGGACGTACCTGACACCGTAAAGCCTCTTCTTCTCGACCTTTCCATGTTCATCCTTGTCCACGACCCAAATATGCTGGTCCCAATGAGTCCGCTCGTCCTCGACGGGGATGAACATGCGGCCGGGGCGACGCAGCTGGCGCACCAGCTCCGAGTGCATCTCGGCGGCCGCGGCGCCCACGTGAATGGCATCCCAGCCCTGCGCATCGTCTTCGTCTGCGACACCGCCGACGTTGGTAGCTGCGCCTGGCATTTCGGAATCTACCCAGCCCTGCCGCCCGTCGCCGAGCTGGAAACGCACCCGGCCTGAGGCGAGCAGCTCGCGTCCCCCTGCCGACTTGCCCATGTTGGCTTCGCCGAGATCGCGCAGCGCTGAGATGTGCTCGACCCCGACGACCACTGCGTCTGCGCCCGCGAGCTCGGCGAAGATGTGCGTCAGGTACCCGCTGCCGCTGCCGATGTCGAGAATACGCCGCGGCCGTCCTGCCGCGCCGATGCTGCTACTGCTGGTGGATGAGGTAGTGGGCGGGAGAAGGTAAGGGAGCAGAGTCTCGGCAGCGTTGGCGTGCATGTGCGGCGCGCTGATGGTGGCCTTGTTACCGATGGCCTGTGGCGAATCTTCGTACGGCATATGCGGCGCGTAGTTTCCCCGGTCGACGGCGAGGAAGGCCCGCTTCACCGCATCTTGCGTGATCAGCCCGTTCTTCCAGAGGTTGTCGACGAGGGACGTGTTGCATCGCCCCGAGCTGCGCCAGGCCATGCTTGGGCGAAGGCTCAAGCGCCTGATTCCGAACGGCAGTGCTTGGAATGATGGTGGCAATGGCGATGCTGTAGACCGTGGCGATAGTTGTAGTAGTCGGCGCGTTTGTGCCGTGGGCAGTGTTATGATACTTGTCGACTTAGACCGGTAAGGACCCCGTTCCGCACTTTGAGCGGTTTGTTCGGAGTTTCGTTGCAACCAGCCAACCGAAGTTTGTGTAGCTGATAAATTGTCGATGCGGGGATGCTGAAATATGGCAGATGGAGTTTGCCCAATGAAGTAATCAGCTGTAGCTTGCCAATCGTAACTTAAGTGCTGTAGCTCATGAGACCTGTGTCTGAGTCTTCGCTGTTGGAAATACGGTATGACAATTTGAAGCCTGCTTGGTATCTTATCGAAGAAGTGTTGCGGTCGGAAACGTTAGACGCGTTGCTACTCGCAATACAGGTATTGATGTTAATGAGCTCAACTCCGATGGTGATGGAGAATTGGAGACAGTTGCTTGCGCCGAGGAAGTGCGGGGTCAATTGGCTTGGGAGCTCTTAATGTTTAAGCTCCATTCCGTCATAGGTACTTCATTTAAGACAGGTGAGAAAGTAGAAGCAGCGACCGAGGGCCTTCTAATTTGTACATTTACACCGAGTAGCTCCTACTTCGCACCAAACTCGGCTTACAGTAATTCATACTGCGCCGGCAGTGTTCAAGATTGTCTTACCCTACCCACCATCTATCTATGTCTGTTTATGTCGCTGCATGTCTGCTTAATTTAAAGAAATTGCCCGGAGAAGAGGGAAAATGAGGCACGATACAAGAAAGGGGGGCAAACAGGTCAACGCAGAAAAAGGTGAAATAAGAGCTATTACAACAGATCCATCTTGGTCATAGGCTGGAACTCCTCAATATGTCCGGTAGTCTGGTTCCAGCACCACATGACATCTGGTGTTTTGGGGACGAGCTCGGGCGTCTCGTCGTCCCAGCGTAGCCTCACCGTGATAGAGATCACAGTGATGAGCCGCCGACTGATGACTTCATGTACATACTCGTGGCTAAACATATGGTCTTCCATGGCGGCCATCTGCATATTTTCGCAGCACTGCTTCGACTGCTCTTCTGTTACCGGTACGTTCCACGCGTAAGGTTTGGCTTCCCGGAATAAGGTGTCGAGTTTCTTGGGCAGCTTGTAATCGAGGGCTTTCTTTCTATTCGGGCTGTTATTATCGTGTCGGTGTTCAAAAAGGAAATTATCGCTACTTCATTCTGATGAAGGCTTCAAGGGTGTTAAAGGGGGAAGGGGGTAAAGAGCGGGTACTGGCATACAACTCGTCGTGTATCCACTTCTCGTCGTGCTTCATGATCTTGGTGGCGCCGATTCCTTCATGACGATGGGCCTCGATAGCAGCGTGAGTGTAGTGCATGATGTACTTGGCTCGGTGGCGCTTGATATCGCCTTCGATAAGACGGATCTGCCTCTTGTGACTCGGACACAGGCCTCTGAATTTGAATTTGAACATGTTCTGGTCGTGGTAGTATTCGGCGTGGGCGTAGATGATTCGCGTGATGTCCTTGCGCCATTGGTGTTCCATCACCGAGCGCACCGTATCGAACGGCAGTTCGCCGAGCACTCCCAGCGCCGACTGGTGTTCGTCTAGTGGCAGCTTGCAGATTGCGCAGGCCATCGTATCCCGCGACCGAGAGCTTGCGAATACAGCGTCTGATTACACATGTAGGTAACACGGTGATGCTCGCGACGATGCGTGACTTGGTGAGGCAAGGGCCATAGGCCACAGCATCATCGATTTGCCTGTACATAGATAGAACCTGCTATGTGTGTGGGAAAGCTGGGTAGAGACTCCTAACGGGGCAGAGGCCGTTTCCTATGTATGTATGGAAGTCTCGAGTCGCCTTGTCGACAATGGAATGCGCGTTTTAATATCTCACAGATAATTACTAATAGCTCCATTGGGAGCCCATTCTAGATGGAGACGCTGGCAATGAGCCACCGATAGCATTGTCATGGAGAGGCTAAAGAATGCTTTACTATCCGGCTGAATAAGAGTTATATAGCAGTTTATTTTTTATTGTTTTTTGTTGCTGCGCATATACGATGTTTAATCTCTCCAGGAGATAAAAATACATGCCGCAGTAGCTCGCGCGGATCACACATCCATAATAGCAAAGCTATCAACACTGCTTCTCAGTTAAGTGAATCACTCTGGTAATCTTCTAGATGCCGAGACGTAGGGCAAAGATACATGCAAGAGTCACACTGATTATACGTCGTCTTGTATGATAACTTTGCGGCTTTGCCTTAGCACACATTTTCGCGCTACTATCTGTAAGAAACAGTGTAGTCCCTTACCGTATAAATAACATTTGGCATACTCGCCACGAGATGGGGCAGAGAGTCCTCGCCTCGGGCCGCAGTCGCGGTGACGACGCCCCCGTAGGTGGCGGGAACGAGAGCCGTCTGGCTTCTGGAAGCGCTCTCTTCGCGCGCGATCTCGGTCAGGATGCCCACTGGCTTATGTCTCTGGCGCTGGCCGAAAGTCTGCAGATTGCTTTGTTGGTCGGATTGGCCATCGCTCAGTTTCTGAGTAGTCGCCCGCTTGTACGGTCGGTAGAGATTCTGCAGCGACGGGACCATCTTGGCAAGGAGCGGCTTGAAGTGAACGAGACACGCACATACGATGCCAAGACTGCATTCGATGAAGGTCCAGATTGGTGGGGGTAACTGTTTCCCTATAGAACGGAAACATTGGTTAGTAAATAATATATCTATACCTGCTTCGTACGTAACTGTCGGAAGAAGAGAATGAGGAGGCTCACAGGTTCGATCTGCTGACTCGACCGTGTCTTTCAGCATAGGTATGCGGATTATGCCAGCAATCACAGTAACGCCGCCGACCATAAACACGGCGATAAGTCCGAGCCGCTGTTTGTGCGGGAGGTTGATGGCCCAGAGAATTCGGACTGGAAGCAGGTAAAGAACTAAATCCTCCGCGACGTTAAGAGCGCCATTGGCGTAGAATAAGGCCACCCGGTTATAACATGTTCCCTTGATGGACGGGTCCCAGGCCCTTGCTACGGGCGTGCATTGAAAGATGTCGGCGAGGCTGGATGCAAGAGCAGTACAAGCGATGACGACTGCCATGAACCATAGAAATCTGCGGTATGACTTCTGCGGGAAGAGTTGAAAATAGAAGATGATGATGGATATTTTGGTCAGTGTTACGCAGACGGTGTAGAGATGTTGCCTGGCGAACAATAGGACGCCCCAAGTAATATAGTCAGTGTCTGGCGGCAAGTCTTGGAGATGCTGACCCAGATCATATTTAGTAGTCTCTGCAAGAGTTTGAATTAGTTCATGTTTCACTATCAAGCTACGTCACATGAGAAAGAGAAGTGAATACCGATGATTAAATCAATATAAAAGGCGGTGCTTGCTATCCATGACCCAAGGATGGCCCAGTCATCGAGCCCAGGGCGTAGGTGCTGGACTTTCAACCTTGTGTAAAAACGTAGTGCTGAAGCAACAATAGACAGGAATAGGAAAACGCTGATAACGATTATCACATAGTCACGTCGCGATTCGCGAGGTTGAGAAGCTTGTTGCTGTTGTGCTATGACTTCCCGCCAGCTTATAGCCATGGTGAGAGTACGGTAAGTTGCAGTAAAAGTTCTTGGTCTGAGATAATCAGATAAATCTCGCGAAAAATCTGTGGCACAAATATGAAGAGCGAGAAGGGTTATTTGTATCCCTCACTACTAGCAACAGGACATGTCTTGCTAGCTGCCACCTACGCCCCCAAGTCACTCTGACTGTATCATAATTATATTAGTAGCGATGAAGAACCCTGTTAGGCGTCACATTTTAATCCAAAGCCTTGAGCAGAGCCGCGGCAACACATGCAGGCCGTAACCGAGGGACACGGCCGACATAGGTGGTAGGGGAATCTAAGCCCATGGCGAAACCCTCCCATCTGGACAAATATCATCAATCTAATTGGTCGCTGTAAGATTCGAGGCTGTACATATGGTGTCGCGGCTTGTTGGTACGCCATTGAAAAACGAAGACGTCCTACCGACAATGACTTGCAAGCAAGCTCCTTCGACTTAAGGTACCTATTTCTTTAATGACTGCTTCGGCACCGTGACTTTATATAAGCACTAAGCTATTCAACCAATCAAAATTCCCGATCCGGGGTTGTTAGAGGGTTGTTAAAGTCACGGTGCCGAAGCAGTCATTCAAGGGATACAAAAACCCAACCCACCGAAACCCATGGGTTCTTGGCGGCCCCCAAGTAGACCGATGGGCCGCGGGCTATGGGCTTTAGGTTAAGCCCCCAAGTATACGAAGTACTTGAAAAACGTTGCTATTAGGGCACCCATGTTTTTGCTATCGGGGTACTCTTCGCTCGTTTCGGCCTGTTGAAGCTAGCAGACTGATTGCACACACTTTCGATTGTTTTTTATGATTATTTTGCAGGAATTGAACCTTCTGGAGCTCTTTAAGCGTTTTGAAGCTGTTGCAAGCCTTCCAAGCCTTCCAAGCTGTTCAAAGCGATCTCATCGATAAAGCTGTATTGATCTAACTTGCTCCTGACCTACAGCGGAGGCCATCGATATGGGAGAGCGTTCCAGGGAGCAATAGTAGCAACGATGGGAGCCGCGGAGCCTCACTAAGTAGGAGACAACGAGCCTCACGAAGCAGGGGCCGGGAAGCCTTGCAAAACACTATGCCACATGTAAAGACAATAACTCTATGATACTACCTATGAGCGATTGCTAATCGCGAACTGAAGCTTATTTACACTGATAAACATGGATGTGCCGCGCTAGTTTACAATTTCTGTGTAGGCTATGAGGAATCGAAATCATCTAGTTGCATTTACCATAGACAAAGCAGGAAATGCTCATTAATTTTATCAACCTGACGAGTGGCTCATTTAGCCATAATGATACGGTCTCGGTGACTTTTCAATACCTCGCCCCAATTTTTGCAGATGTTATGTTAGCCGCCTTGATGTTGCACTGCAAAACCATCAGCGGGCTCGTTGGGCAACCGCTGTGCCGCCACCATTATCAGAATATGCATCCAAATGCGATCTTGCATGCTCGGTGCAAGACTTAATACCTCATCGGACACATGCACTCGACACATCGTGTTTCTATCTTGAGAAGGGGCGGAATTGATTATAACGGGATCTCCGAACTGACGTCAATGAATATCAAGGCAGCCTGCTTGCATTATCTTGACGGTTCACTTAAATTGACCATTTATGTGCAATTCGCTGTTGACTTGTTGACGTAAATGAGCGACGCAAACCGGTCTCAGTACTACGTAGGAGCGGGGTGACGAGGCTCAGCACGATTCACAAACTTTCCGGTACTCTAGCACCACCTCTACAATAGCTTTTAATTTTAAAGGGGCTTTAAAAATGATAATTGTATCTTTCAAACCGATTCGCGAAACTTAGGTAGACTCTCGTCCAAGTATGCATAATTATAAAGGAATATAAACAGTCAAGCGCCGGACTTCACAGAGTTCTACCGCTGTGGTGGTGTCGTAGTATAGTGTTGTATTCTTGTCCTATGATAACTAGATTCTAAGTACCGATATGAACATGCTTCAATCTCTCTAAAATTCTCCCGATAAATTATCGCCTGGACTATTGCCCTAACTCGTACATCCGATGGCCTGCTACAGAGTGCCCCGGAACAGCGCTGATCTGCTCTGTTCCCTGGACCTGTTCTCCGTGCCTCGTAGCCTCGTGTGAAAGCTCATGTCCCCAACTTTGTTGCCCTGACATCTCGGCTTTCTCAAAGCGAGAAGGTTCGGGCGTCGCCTGCGGTGGGACTTCGCCTTCGCTAATCATCTTGGCCCGGCGTCTGGCTAGGATAAACCATCCAAGGAGCCCGATAATGGCGAGGACTCCGATGCTGACGCCAATGCCGATTCCCGCTCTGGCACCCTTTGAGAGACCCATTGATGCTGCCCATGGCGTTTCTGTCACCGTGACCGCCGGCCGATCTACGCTACGCCAATTGAGACGGTACATGGGTGCGTAGAGGACTTGTTGTGTACGGTATACCGTGGTGCCTCTTTGTACCCCCGTGGGTCTGGGTATAACATAGTCGTAGGCGCTACTGGAGACGGAACAAATGGTGACAGAATCGGCTGTACTTGTGGCAGTAAAGACACAGCTCTGGAAATCGTCATATATAGCGCAGACATAGTTACTAGAATTTCATCTTCAGTGGTATAAACAAGAATAGTAATTGGCACGGCATGCTACCTTGGACAACACCCGGCAGCTGTTCCACCCGGCTCGAGTGTGAAATCGAACTGGAAATCGTAGGAACCGCCTGATGTCGAAGAACACGCGGTCGTGTGACCCGAAGGACACACAAGGCCTGGAGAATAGTACGCTGTATCGAGGTAATATGCCGCGTCAGGTGGTATGCGGTTTGGCCAGCAGTCTACATTGGGCTGTACTTCGTACTGTGTCGGATCATCGTTATACTTCGAACAGGAAAGGCCCGCTGCATATGGGGCTGTTGGGGACAGGTCTGCTGTTCTCCAGGTGCCCTCAAGAGCTATTTTACCGCTACATGATCGCGGCGGCGTCCACGTTGTTGTTAATGGGCTAAGGTTGTACGGGGTAGTCATATTGTGGATTCTTAGGTATTGGAATGCAGTGAGTTGGTAATCGGATCGTTCGCGGTTACTGGCAACATCTATGAAAGGAGAGCTGCACGCTGGGTCTTAACCTTAAGTACGGAGTACTGGAGTATTAGATGCTGAATAGCTACACCGCAAAAAGCAAATTTCTATTGTTTCAGGAAGGTCGATGGGATTGGGACTCTCGATCATTAGACCTTGGCTCGGATGTGTATTGCATTAGTCCTGCGCCCACGAACGCCGCATTACTCTGGGAGGCAGGTCCTGTCACGTCTCACAACCCCTTTCATGACTGAAGTTTTGTGAGAGGTGAACTCTACTATCATATCCTTACTAGATTGGCAGAATGTCTAAGACTTCGGGTTGGCCCGTTAGCTCTACTCAGTCAGCACTCCCTGTTTTTGAATCAGTCTTAGACTCCTGTGTCTAGTTCTGTTAGGTACATAACTTATAATTCCCGCGCTGCTAATAATTATAGCCCTGTGCTATATTGTGTCTACTGTTGCCGACGTCTTGTAAGTATGATACGGGCCATTTCAAGACTTATCCTTTACTGTGCTACGCTGTCCATCATACATTTCGTATTTCATCAGGAGTCAAGTTTATATGAATTGTAGTGCAACAACCTAGTCCATGCCGGCGACGCTGTACCTAAGTAGGTACCTTATCTAGGAATGCTCTAGACCTATCAGAACAGAAGTACGGAGCAAAGTGGGTCTTAACACTTCCCTTTCAGATACGCTGTAGCCAATGACTAGCTCCGTTGCCGGAGAGATCTATTGAATTGATCACCTACAATTTCAATGCTGTCACCACCAAATCTCACAATACTCACTAATACGCGAAGGTGTGGTCAGAGAATAACGATTACTTTGTGATCGAATTGAAAACAAGAGGGAAGACGGGACGGTTGAAATAACCAATTGAGGGCCCTGGGCGCAAGTCCCCAGGCCCGCATCTTCTCCTCGGGACTGGTTGAGGAAGCTATTGCGATCCGGGCAACGCTACTACGACAGAAGAAATACAGGGATACATAAGGTCCCCTGAGGCTGTTTGAGAGAGGCAGCGAGGAAGAGCCACATAGGCGCGCAGAGAGAAGGAAAAGAACCATGTCACAAGCACAAGGCGAAAAGCCCAGCGCGCTGCGGTCCATCATCGCAGGCGCAACCGCAGGCGCCATCGAAATCGCCATCACGTACCCGGCAGAATTCGCCAAGACACGGACACAGCTGAACCGCAACCTCGCCGCCGACGCCAAGGTGCCGTGGCCCCCCTTCGGTCGGCAGTGGTACGCGGGCTGCACGACGCTGATCGTCGGCAACTCGGCCAAGGCGGCCATCCGCTTCGTCGCCTTCGAACAGTACAAGCGCTTGCTCGCGGACCCGGAAACCGGCCGCGTCTCTGGGCCGCGGAACGTTCTTGCTGGTTTCGGCGCCGGTGTTACAGAGTCTCTGCTCGCTGTTACCCCGACAGAATCCATCAAGACGACGCTTATTGACGATCGCAAGTCGAAGAATCCACGCCTAAAGGGGTTTCTTCATGCCGTGCCTGTCATTGCGCGCGAGAGGGGGATAAGGGGATTCTTCCAGGGCCTGGTGCCCACGGCGGCGCGGCAGAGCGCCAACTCGGCTGTGCGCTTCGGCAGCTATACGTCCCTAAAACAGCTCGCTGAGTCGTACACCGCCCCTGGCGAGAAGCTGGGCACGGTGGCGACGTTCGGCATCGGTAGCGTCGCGGGCGCGATCACGGTTGCTGTTACTCAGCCACTTGATACGATAAAGACGCGCATGCAGAGCATCGAGGCAAGGACGGTGTATGGGAATAGTTTTCGTTGCGCGGCGCTGATATTCAAGCATGAGGGCGTCTTGACGTTCTGGAGCGGCGCGCTGCCGAGGCTCGCGAGGCTGGTGCTGAGTGGTGGTATTGTCTTCTCTATGTATGAGAAGAGCATAGAGCTTATGAATCGTCTGGATCCGGAGAAGAGGTACATATAGCTCGTGAGGAAGGAAAGGCATGGGAGGGCGGAAAAATTAAACGGTGTACATGGCTAGATATCCGGTGAAAAGTGGCGTGGAAGCTACAGCTTGTATTATACGATGGCATGATAGACGGATCGCAGTGTTGCCTTCAAATGATGGTACAAGTAAAGAATGATGCATTTGCAGTATAGAGTTGAATGGGGTATCTCTTCCGTTTTCACGACCGTATAAGCTTTTGATATCCTTCCGTTGATCACATGGCCTTCCTGTTCGGGCTATTTTCTACATATATGATACACAGAACCATCGCTTCTGCCGAAATCGGGCTCGTGTCTACTGTAATCGTACCAGGCCCTTAATCCTCAATAATAACCTGTCCATGTAGGATCGGTTCGGGGCTTCCTCAAGCTCCTTAACCAGATCGGTGTAATAGGTCGGGTTGCTCTTGGGCTGGAGTAATGAGCCCGTGATGGGATACTGCCGCTTGTACCGGTTGTCGAGAAGCGAGTAGAGGGCGTTGGCCTCTTTTAATTGTGCTTCCTCAGATATGTCGGGTCGGGCTTTCTCGAAGCGCTTCTGCAGGACCGTCTGGAACTGCACCTCCGGACGGATGGTACCCTTGGGCCATAAGCTCAGGGCCCGGAGGATGTGGCGCTGGCCGCTCTATGTCGAGGTTATGTTAGTGATGTAGGATGCGAACAAAGAGTGTTTGCGACTTACCATGACTTGACGAGACATTGCGAATAATAGGTATAATGGCGACTATGGCGGGTCTGGAATGTCGGGTCACATAGTCCTCGAGGAAACAATCGCGGAATGCCGTGTTACCGCGAGGGCGCACCGACTTGCATGAGGCTGAGGCTGGGAAAAGAGCGCGATGTCGGTAGTCACGATAAGCGATTTCCAGCTCAATACTTCGTAGCTAAATCGATTTTCAGGACCCTAGATGCCGTTGCAGCGGGACCCTCTTTCCCTGCACAATTGAAACTGGGGTTGCTTGCTCCACTCGAGTTTGAGACTTGCTCCGTATTCGTATGCGGAAAGACTTCGAAGTCAGTTGTGGGATGCTGCCAGCTGGCGAGCCCTTCTACACTGCGGAACTGCCCCTAAATGGTCTCGTGATGGTGCGTGTGACCACTGTATTTGCTCTATGAGCCACCTGCCAGCAATCTTTCGCTAGTGTTTCTACTAGCGTGCCTACGTAAGTCCATCCAGCTCTGCAGTAATGACAGTTCCACCGATCCCGCGTGCCTGATCTGGCCCCACCTGTGTCCAGTAACAAGCCGCGCCACACTGCCCCTGACCACATCATCAAATCAACCTTTCCCTCTCAACCTTTCGACTTCCAACCTAAATCCCCAACAACCAACCGCCATTGTCCAACTCTCCTTTCTTCGCTCGGGAGCGTTACTCGGCCGTCGCCATCACTTCAACCTTTTCATATCTTCAATCTGCTTCTGTTTGTCTTCCTATATCGCATTTTGGACTCCTCTTTCCGACGGATACTCGCCACCTCATTTAATCTCGCACGGTAACGCCACACAGATACGCCGTTACTTCCACCCTCGATTGTATTCTACCACACGACGACGATATCTCCGTTGCATCCCACTCGGATCCGGCTCTAATCTACGAATATTTTCCGACCCCCGATCACGCTCCGTCGCCTCTTCGAATCCGATTGATTTGCACCGGGCCTCTTTTGATCTTTGCTGCCTGGTGCCTCGTCTCGTGGGCACGGATTACTACATTGATCGTCATTGCCGTCGCACTCTCATCTTTCATCATCATGTCTGGTCGTTATGAGCGGGTGAACGCCCGAGACGACGATATCGACACTCTGTCCGATCGCACTCCTCTACACCCGCAGAGAATACCTAACTCACCGCCTCCGTCATTTCACTCACGCGCGTCGTCGGCCGAACGAAGACGACGGAATGTCGATTCGGACCTCGCGGATGCCTTCGATACCGATGGCGATGATAGCGACGATGAGCCTGACGACAGGCAACGCCTAGTTCGCCGCACGTCTGCTCCCATATCATCTCCAGTCACGGCTACCTCGGCTACTACTACCACCGCCCCCACTACGCCTTTCCTCGTATCGGAAACCAGCCAGCCCGCCCAGGGACAATCGCCAGCACAGTCGCAATCCGCACATCGAGCACAGCCATCATCTAACTCGCGCATCTACGGTGGCGGCATTCAGTCGGATGGTGTGTTCTCGAATATGACCGCGAGACCGGAAAGGGGCGAAAAGGTGGTTGAGGAGGCGCCTCCTGTATGTACCATATTTCAGTACTAGCATTGTGACATGAATATGCTAACATGCAAAACTTAGACCTATGAACAGGCTGCTGCCGATGCTGCGCCGCCTTACTGGGAAACCACTATCCTCGCCCCTGGCCTCGGTGGCCCAGACGATGTCTATATCGACGGCATGCCAGTCGGCTCTGTGTTCAGCTTTTTATGGAACGGCATGATCAGCTTGTCCTTCCAGCCTCTCGTCGGTTTTCTCCTCACCTACCTTCTTCACTCTACACATGCCGCTAAGAACGGTTCGCGCGCTGGTCTTGGCATATCTATCATTCAATATGGCTTCTACATGAAGTCTACTCCCGGCGACGATGGTATGGGCGGCGGCTCCGGGGATGGATATGCCCAGCCGCCAGATCCAAATAGCCATGATTTTGATCCCAACGCCGTGAGCGCGACCAGTACGAGCGACGGGTCGGGCTGGGCTGGAATCGAAAGCGGCGAGTGGATAGCCTACCTGCTTATGATCGTCGGCTGGTTTATCCTGATCCGCTCCGTGAGCGACTACATTCGGGCGCGGAGACACGAGCAACTCGTCCTACAGAGTCCGGATAGAGGTCTTGGCATACCCATCATCGCTGAAGGGGAGCGGGCCGAGACGGTGGTATAAGCGCTCCACTGCGAGCTTAGCGATTACTACTACAACTATTACATGCACATACTATTTCTTACAGGCAGTCGAATATTTCTTATTATCCACTGCTGGCCTTGTACTCTCAGAACACGCGCTAGGAGCGCTAGGACTCTCGTCATTTTATTTTACGTTAGCTCGGAGTTGGGGTGCATCATACATAATGCGGAAATAGATTCTCCACTGTTGAGATATTGGATCACTCGTGAGGCTTGTCTGAAACTATGAATGTGTCTGCGTGAATGGAATATTGAGAGTGCGTATTGACCTTTGCCATTTGAAAGTAAGATTCATCCAGTTTCAAATTTGCTGCCAGCAATGAGACTACACACAAATCCATCGACTACGCGAAGCTGACCTTTATATACTAACTCTGATTGGCCTGTAATAGGATAACAGGCAATTGAGATTTCAAATGTAAGTATATCC
This sequence comes from Nemania sp. FL0916, assembly GCA_022578715.1. Classification (NCBI taxonomy): domain Eukaryota; kingdom Fungi; phylum Ascomycota; class Sordariomycetes; order Xylariales; family Xylariaceae; genus Nemania; species Nemania sp. FL0916. The sequence goes on from MU390425.1 coordinate 20,518, forward strand.
CAAACGCGGCTTAGATGCCACCAATCCTATAATATACAAGTCATGACTGCACTACAAACGCTCAAGACGCGTCACAGGGCACTTTCATATCTGACACGAGAAGAAATTCCCGAGATGTATATCTTTGATTAACTATAAACACGACCAATCCATGCCATGATCCACCGAGTACAAAGCACAATCTACTATTCCATCTCTGACATGCCGGGGATATACTCCAGCCCTGTGTGAGGGGTGCTTGTTAGTAATGAATGTCATATTAGTAGACTGAAGGTTGAAGGGTGAAGGAAAAAACGTACATCCATCGACGTCTTCGACGGCCGTCTGCGCGTTGAAGCACCGCATCGCCTCTTCCGACGTCTGCGTCTTGAGCTCGCTGCACACGGCATTGTTGCACCGCGCGTCCAGGGCGCGCTGTAGGGAGTCGCCCTTCCAGCCGAAGACGTAGTCACCGTGTTGTGAGTAGCCCTATAATTCAACTATTCGTTAACCATGTGTCTGTGACTCGTGGTGTTAAGTATGTTGATTTTAGTAGTGATCTTACCTGACTGGAAGTGTGACAGTTAGCATTTGGTTACCCCTGAATAAGAGCATGGTTTGGGCTGTGTGGACTTACCCGTCGCCGGTACTCCATACGAATGGCTGGCTTCCGTCCTCGGGCCAGAGCGAGGGATCGTTGAATTCTCGAGTCTGCGAACAATATGATCAGTCATGATTGTGATTTGTGAAGAAATTGAGACCATGCAATCTAAGATTATCAAAGCTGACAGGTCGCATAGTTCCAACATCGACTTCACTTGTTGCCGATTGATCACCTCTAGAGAAAAGATAAAGAGAGTAAACTCACATCCCACATGACCTCGTACATAAGCTGCGGCAGCCGCACGGGATGCGTCGCCGGACACGGGCCCACGGACTCGAAAGTCCCAGTCTCGGGGTAAGCAACATGGCTCTTGTGATCAGGGCTATCGATATTCACGCCATCCCAGCAAGTCGGGAACGTAATTGTCGTGCGAATCCCGCCCGGACACGCCTGAGGCGGGAAACTCTGAGTATCCGACCCCGTGCACGGCGGCCCGCCCGAGATGCCCGCGACGCCGGCATTCTCCTCGGTCTCGTAGCACCGGTGGCACAGCTGGCGCTGCATGCCCTCGGCCGTGGTATGCGCGGCATCGCCCACGAGCATGCGGAACCCCTCCTTGAAGGCCGTGACATTCGTCTTGCCGTCATAGTGCGGGATGTAGTACACGGTAATCCCGCCGTCGGCGCGCAAGCCCACGTTCGCGAACTGCGGCACCCGCTTGTACGTCCCGTTGCGCGCGCGGAAATACATCACCGCCGTCCAGTAGTTCGAGAAATCCTCCGAGAACGTGCAGCTCGTGCAGGTCGACTCGGCCACGAGGTCGTGAGAGTTCGGGTTCATGGATGCTCGGAAAGAGTTCCCCCCGACTACTTGGTGCACGTGTGGTGACTTTACGACGCCGGGGTTCACGAGCGGGTCGAGACGCTCGATGGTTAGTTGCGAGCACCCGAAGCGCATCATTTGTTGCGCGATGGCGCCCTGCGCGAGGAGCGCGAGGGAGAGGGTTTGCGGTAACTGCATCTTCGGTTGCAGATAGACAGTCTTGCAGCGTTGTCTGCCTTACTTCTTTGCAGGACGGAACAAGGGATCAGAAGGAATGTGGTTGTTGCTAGCTTTTGTTATATCTATATACACGATCCTCGACTTTCTCGTAGTGATTGATCCTCCCCATATCAGGGGAAGGGGGCGTCGGTTAACACTGCCGACATGTGCCTATCATTTAATTACTCGCCAACCCTTAACGCTAACCTATCTATCCGGCTATTATCCATACCAATCATGGTCGTGTCGTCTGCGGGCGCGTCGCAGAGGTGGTGATGCAGGTAATTTAGGCGGCTACTTGGCGTCCGACTGGGAACTTCGTTTGGATGTTTTCTAGATGCCGTGTGGAGAAGCAGATGATATAGCTGTGTGGAGATACAGAGGCATAGATGAAAATGAAGAGCTCATTGATAGTATCTGGCATGTTTATTAGTCGTAGACGTAGTATGTGTAGAAACAACGAACCCTGTGTATGGTTTTTGCTGACTGCTCGACTTACATTCTAGGTCAGATCGCTATAACTTCATCATCAGCATCTGAGACCGAGCTTCATGCCAAGGTTCGTGAACATAGTCTAGAAATCGCACCGGTAGGTATTCGCCACTGTTATCTAGAACGCACGTAGATCGCCAAAGGAGGGTGATGAGCCGAATACCCGGAAGCTACCGTTACTTCTTGATTGAGCATCTTCCCCTTCGCCGTCTAAAAATACGACTGGTATAAATTGTAGTCATGCTCGTTCTCAATTTCAACCCCTGTATTTTGAAAATTATTCGTTCTTGTGCGCATTGGATTCTCACAGATAGACCGTTCATATTTCGTCATGGGGAAGCTATCAAAAACATTCGCCCTAGCTGGGGCAGCAGCACTGTCCGCCTCGCTGGCGGGTGCAGACCGAGTATGTAGCTCGAACAACACCACCTTGTCATACGGATGGCGCATCGGTGACGCTCGGTTTGATGGTGCGGACCCGAGCGAACCCGATGGAAAGGCGGTTATAGCTGTGAGCAGTACGTCGTACCCATATGTGTGAAATGGCTCTCAGCGTCATCCTCCTCCTCCTCCAGCTCGACATGATTGTCGTGCGTGGGCTTGCATTGCGCACTGTTATTGTACTCTGGGTGCTGTAGACTCGAAATGGCTAACCAAGAGACATCTTCAGTCGTGCCTGACGGTAGCGCCTTTTTCGAATGCGTATCTGAGTGGCCTCAATCCTGGGCTGGGTTCAGAGACAACAACATCATTTGGAGTGATTGCATCTGGTCCGGTGCGGGACCGACTCTTGATACCGCTGTTGCCTTCGCCCTCGATTGGGAAACCCGGACTATGTATCTGTCTCACACGTTCCCGTGCTCGGACAAGAAGGGGTTAGTGACTTACGCAAATAGTGAATTGCGTTTTCCATTTGGGGAGGAAGTTATTGGGAGTCATAATCAAGTTGAACTTCGTTGACAAGCTTCTTTCACTCATCCTAGGTCGAGCTCTATGGCCGTTGGCTCCTTCAACCTCGATCTAGACTGCCAGGACGCCGGAGATGAGAGCGCCCATTGCACCCTGAAGAGCAAGACCCTGCAAGTCAAGACAGTACCCGGCACGCCTCAACTCGCAGCCAATGCAACTTGCCAGGAGAACGCGGGGGTCTATCAGTCGTGGCAGCTCGAGAACTGGCGCCGCCAATACAAGCTTACGCCCGGCAATCCTTCCTCGCTGCCGGCCGAAGATTCTGGACCGTCCTTCACCTTGCGCAATCTAGCCAACGGCGGCGTCTTCGCCTGTACGCCGGGGACTGAGACCGAGGATAATAGCTTCAATGGAACTTGCACACAGACTGCCCGTGGCCGTGGCCTCGCAGTTGCGAATACGGCTGCATCGTTCCGGTTCGATCCTGTATTGGATATGCTTGTGGTCACTCAGCATTGGGAGTGCGGTGCTGAGTAAGTGCCCCTGATCATTTTTCTTGACGTCGGATTGCTGACTTGATATCCCGAGTAGATCCTCGTTTGATGTGTCTGGAGTTGGATTTGTGCAGGCCACGTGTAGTCGCGCGGGCGAAGTGCTCACCTGTAATTCGACACCCCTGTGGATTGGTACCGAGACAGTCTAGTAGAGAGATTAATCCGATACTTCAGAATGTTGTGAAGATCCAGATAGTCTTATATGTCACTTAAACTGATCACTGAAAAGTTGATAAGAGTATCTTAAGCGAGCGATTCATTACTGTTCACATTTATTGCCTTAACTACTTAAGTACTTAGTTTGAAACCAGAAGGTGTATTGCTGCTTAACTCGATCGCAAACCGCAACGCGGCATTAGCCGTGTCTCTGTCTGTATCATTCACAGCCTGCATTGACATGGAATGGTTTATAGTAACCAACAATACGCCAATGAGACTATATATAGCGCAGTTAGCGAGATGCAAGACAAGCGGGAGAACACAGAATGAACATAAGATGGGCCATAGTAAAGCATGCTGAAAGCCAAAGACTGGCTTTTTCATCACATCTATAATGCCTGCTGCCAAACTGACAGACTGAAACATCCTCATTCGACTCCTAAAACACGCTTGAGGCATCTTGTTCGAGCGAATTTGACGGTCGACAACTTCGTGGTAATATGAGGATCTGGGCTGCTCATCTAGAGTCGGGTTTTAGGCTGTTGCAAAGAGACTTCATAGAGTGGCTCTATATCGCCTGGTGCCAGTAGCATCCCATACTCGGGCAGCTTGCCTAAAAGTCTTCGGCTTGCCCGTTCCTTGTTACATACGTTCCGGGTTTTATTGCGGCATTGTGGCGCTTCCCGTGACGTGACCTTCCCCTGGTTTAGACTCTTCTTGGAGGTTCGGCCGCGACGAGTCTGCCGTACAATGTTCTTCTTTCGCGGTGTCGAGATCCGTGGTTTCGATGATGATTTCCTTTCAGAGGCATCTCCTTGCGCGTTTGCCAGGGACACCACCTCCCATCCCGTGGGGCTACCGGTGCCACTGTAAGAATGAGGCGGTGTGTGTTGGCTGTCAACAGACATGTCAATGTAATCCCTGACACAAAACCCATATTCGATGTCCTCCAGGGGTGGGGGTGGCAGCGGACGGCGCGAGCTTTCGTATCCGAGGTAGTCTACCCATGGTCTCGCCGACTCTATGGCCTTTCTCAAGGTTTCCCGCTCCATGAATTCCATTCCCTCTATTCTTCGCCATAGTTTCACCCGGGAGAAGGTATCACAAGCCGTGTGAGACACTAATGCTTCTCGCGTCCGCTGACGGCTGACACGGTCGAGAGTGCCTTTGCGCCAAAGGTCCATAACACTATAGTCCGTAATATTCTTCGGTAAGTTGGGGGGGTATGCTCCGTAGATGTGAAGCCATGCATCGTCAAATTGTCGGCTCCAGCTGGCTATTGCAGCTTTTTCTTCTGAAGTGACAGACTCACTCGAAGGACCGTATACCTTCGGTGGAGGGTTCTTCTGTTTCCACTCATGAAGTGCCACATCAGCCTCGTACTTAGCAATAATCTCCTCTTTCGTCCAGTCTTTCTTGGGAAGGTCGATGTGATACTGCAAATAACGTTTTTCAAGAGAAAACCGTTCTTTGTCAACGTAGCGAAAGCTTTCTATTGCTTCCCGCTTCTCACGGGCTTGCTTATTGCCCTGTTCATCCTCGTACCACGCCCTATCTTCATCGATGAGGGTTTCTTTAAGGAAAATCCTCTCGAACAAATAACGTTCATCATCCCAGTCAAATTGTCTTCGATTGTACTCAAGTTCCTCCCATGGATCGTCGGTAATAGCTGTCGACTCACTCCGCTCCGAAGTTGACACATGGCTATTGGACCCGCCGAGGTTAGTGTCACTGTCGTGATTATCCCTTGACGGCTCTCGAGATGGGAGTTGCATAGGGTCCCCTAGCTGAGCCGAAAGTCGAGTCCATAATCGTTTCCATCCAGGGTCATCCGTCCGTCCGGATCGGGGTCCCGGCTTAAACGGCCGTCGTTCAACTTGGTGTTCTAATACCCTTAAATATCTCTGGCGCTCCCTATAGACAGGATCATGCTCAAGGTAAATATTCCTGCCTTGGAGCATGGCATATCGCAATTCATACCATCTTTCGCCAAAATATTCCAGACCCCATTTCATGTAGGTTTCGGGATTATATTCCTCTGGCTCTGGCATCCAGGAAACCTCGTGGTAAGGATCGTACGTATCAGGATCCCAGTCTGGTGCGATCAACATCTCCTCGTCCAATACTATCCCGTAAAATTTGTTGCCATACTGCTTCCGATACCAAGCAGTATAAGTTTTGGGATCATATGACTCTGGTGGAGGTGAGGCCGTTCGCCGAGGTAGTCGACTATTGGGGCGAAAAAACGGTGTGAAGCGAGGCAGCGGTGTTTCCATTTTCTAGTATTCTTGATCACGAACCTCGTGGCTGATACTGTTGGACTTGCGTTTGCCTTATAATTCGTTTCATTTAACGAAAGATGTTATACCTTGTCGGAAGCAGCTTCAACAGATAAGAGTCAACGAGATGCTATGCTTTAGCGCGGATAAATGGCGGCATCAAGACGAGAACGCAAGGGAGTCCAAATGAGGATGACAATAGGCCAGGAATTGCTTTCTCGTTAGGCACTTCCCCGTGTTGGTGGGGACAGGGGAGTTATGCGCCGCGCATAGCGACAACAACAAGTGTATGACTGGTGTGGCGTGCGATTCAATCCAGGCGCAAACAACTTGAAGGTAGAAGCGCTTCCGATCTATACGTGACGCCAGCGACGTGATACATGCACGACACTATCTTTACCTAGTCTACCGTACCTATTCAGCAGGAATTACGCGCCGTTAAGCATTGCGCTTAGCACCCAACGGGCTGGTAGCCCCGAAAGTTGAAACAGAGTAACGACCAACAACGCTGCCCCGAAACCAGCGCCTTAGATATGCAACCACGAAACTAGAAGCTTACCTGTATTCAAATAGCGGCCCGCGTGATGATATCGAAGGTTAAGTTGACAGCCCTGTCATACAAATGAAATATCTCTCATCAAATTCGTGACTGTGGCTGCCCTTGTCTCGAAGCTGTTGTATAAATGTATCAACCTCCTCCATCATAAGCGGCACTCGCGACGTCAAAATTGCACGATAAAAAGACGGGATCAACATATTCATAGATATCAGATCTTTCCCTCCCGTGGCCGGAATCATAGCTTACGAAAACATGCTGTGTCTAAGCTAGGCCTTCTCTCGAGTCAATTAGTAACAAGCCTCAGGACTGGTAGCATAGATGACCTCGGGAGCGGGCATGAATCGATGATAGAAAAGGCCAAGGATCCATGTATATGTATATGATGGGAGGGCATTCTGTGAGCTTAGGATAGTACTCCTTTTAGTTCGTAGTCAATTTTCGCTGAGGGTAGGTGTCGTAGACATCTTTAGGTAGAACTTCCTCCCTCAGTTTCTTCATGAGGGGCAGATGGCCGAGCAGAAGGGAATACCGTAGGTCTTGAGCACTAGCTGTAAGCTCCAATGTCAATCTCCATGATAGGCGTGTAGTATGAAGATCGAGACTTAGTGGATGAGAGCCAGCTCACCTCTAGAAGGGGAATGTTGGGCCAACTTACCTACTTGAACCCTGCGCTGCCAGGGCCCTGAACTTGGCCCTCGTCAAAATGCCCCGGTAGAGAAAATGGGAAACCCATACTTCTATATCGCCAGTGCAGCGAGCGGATTGAAGATAAGAAGAAATGCATAATGCAACAGTAAACACGGCCCAGCCATTGTGATTTCAGCTATTGTCACTACGTTAAAACGAGTAAGTATCGTCGCATGCTCTGCTGTCCTATTCCTGAAAATGCGACCGTTAGAAATGCGCTACCGTCCCCTGTTACGAGCTGAAAGAGCCCTTGAATTGCCGGTACTACAGTACTGCCGGGATCTTGACAGGCCTACGGAGTAATCACTCAGTAGTATGCTCCACAAAATAAGCAGGCACTAGGCTAGGGATGTGCCGGCGAGTGGGGGAAATTGGTGGGTTAGGTGGGGGTTGATGTCCCCGCGACCATGTCCCCTGTAATTGTTTGTTTACTTTACCTACAGCTAGGAGGTAGGCATGTGAATGGCGCTTTTTCTCTCCTGTGCAAACCGTGACTATCCTCGCAGCAGCTTTCTGTGTTTGATGCTTATCCCTCTGTCCGCTATTTCCCCAGTCACTGCGATTCAACTACCTAGCAGGTAGTAAGAATAGTAGTGATAAAACTACCTAGGTTTAGACAAGACAGCTCCTAATTGGCACTCGAATCATATGCTATAGTAGTGAAAGTACGCAGACCAAAGACAATACCCTTAAATCTGCTTGAGCGTCGCTTGAGTGCCTTAATCTAGAGAATATGTGGTAACTTGTTTTGATTGCCGGCTAATCGAGGAAACGTTCTTTGCACCTCCCTCTTATCAACATAGCATCCCTATCTATAAAGCCATATTCTCATATTCATAGACAGTATGATAATATGCCGCACATACAAAACGACACTATGCCAGCTTTATACAAGCACAAAAATCTTTCGCAGCTTTCTCTCCTTGCCTCATTATGCTAACTGGCATGCTCACATTCGCGGATTATCGAGATAGGGCGCACGATTTGACAGGACTGGGGAAAATACATGTGGCGCAAAACGTACGGCGCTAGTGGGATAATCTACCGGTATTCCATCATAGTGCCGTGCATAATATGGAGACCACATGCGAAGTACTCCGTACAGAGTAGGAGATCTACAACTTTGACACTACCTACTGACACCGCTGTACGGTGGGTCATTTCCTCTTCATTTTTGGGCTGGTTGAGGGGCAATGGTACTTTCATTGGGCTACGTAACAAATAGCAGCGCGACAAGTATGTACGCCCCAGAAGCAGTCCTCACGAATAGTGATGATCAATGCACACGTTTTGAGATGTATAACTTATATGGCCTGTGTCTTATCAATGACTTCCATTAAGATAACATGATATATCTAGCTTCTAGATCTCAAGTTTCTCGACTTCGCTGGGCCTAGCAGGAGTTTTAAGTCTCGTCTAGCTGCTGCATCCGCCGAGTCTCACGCTACCGGCGTAGATCTCGTAAGTGTCGGCGTTGGCGGCCGCCTGAGACGCGGAAAGCTGCTTCACAGCAGCATTGCCGTAGGCATAGTCGTCGGTACCGTACTGCGATTCTATTAGTCCCAGCTCAATTTTGGTTTACCCTTTTCGCGTCGTTTCCGCGTCACGTGGGAACGATGACCGTTGGAGAGACGCCGATTCTCTCTGTCCTCTCGGCGTAAAAGCTCAAAAGAAAATAGCTTACCAGGTGAGTGAATTCATGCAGAATGGAACCTCCCTTGTCATAATCATCGTTGGCGCAGTCCGGTGATAGTTCTGGGAAATCCCAGTAGCCATTGTTAGGGCAAGGCTGCGCGACAGTTAGCGGGCAATCTCACTAAAATAGGGGCTAGTGCAAGAAGGGGTAGCTCCGGGAATGACTTACAACTACCGTGTTAGCGCTAGGGACGGTGCTATTGAAGTATTAGAGTTAGCGTTCGAAGTTTAATCGGAAATTTGTTAAGCGCCAGAGCTTCTCTGCACGGGGATGGGAAATTATTTGAAGGGGCTACGCACTATAGCAGGGCGCTGCCATCCCCGCAGCCACTGTAAACATCTGTGCAAGAGATCGTAGGCGATGTCGTCTGGACACCGGCTACGCTGTTGTAAATGCTCTTGACTTTGGACTCCACCGAGGTTGACTTGAACCAAGTGGTGAAGTAGTAGGCGGCCGTGCCGGCTGCTGTGGAGGCCTTGGTGGACAAGGAGATGGCATCGCTAACACTTGTCTTCAAGGATGAAGTCTGCGAGCTGCTGCAGGAGCTGTACTTCACGCTACGCTTTTGAATGCGCGAGTTGAAAACTGGCTCAGCTCGGGCGGTCAGATGCTCTCTATATATCGTATTAGAACTCATAAGCGCCTAGTCTTACAGACCTTCTAGGGTATGACTTACGTGGCAACTTTGCTCTGGTCGGGAACAATGTTCATTGTGTTGGAATTGGCTTCGCAGAACTCGGTCTGCTTCAGTGATGTTGGAGCAGCAGTGCCTGATACGTAGTGGAAACCCTGCAGAGCAGACACTTGGGCCGTCTCAACGCCAGCGAGTTTGTAGGTCGTAGCAGCGTTGACGGATTTGCTCACAGTCTCACCAGGCTGGATGACCTGGAACATCTCGGGAGCAATGTTCGTCCGCCTGTACTTGACGTAGCTGCCTTCGAAGGGCAAATTGTTGCCAGAAGCGTCGGCTACCAGGAGATCCTTAGTAGCATGGTCAAGAAGAACAGTGTTGCCCTTGAAGACGGTGATAGGCTCACTGGCAGTGTTGGTCACAGCAACGTGAGCAACATGGCCAGTAGCACCAGTGATCTCGACAGAGAGAGGGCAAGCAGCCATAGCGGCGCCGGCTAGAGCCGCGACGGGGAGAATGTTGGAGATCATTTTGAAGCCGGGTGAAATGTGAGCTCTTCTGGACAACTCAAAGGAGATGGGCAACGATATCCAAGAGAATACGAGGACTCTAGAAGCCCTTAAGTACTTCTATCCTCCTCTCTAGCTGATAGCAGCGCAGAACAAGGAATAGATCACCTGTTGATTGACAACATGTATCTATTTCGACATGTCTTGGCAAATCTCCAACTTGGGGTAAGCCAACGAAGCGCGGGCGCTTCCGATGATGCGATCAGGAAGGAGAATCCAAGTCGTACCCGCGAAGAGCCAATCCTACAACGGGGAAGTCTAATATCACCAAGCGCATAATTGTTGCCTTGCAGTCCATGCCCGACATAGTAGCTCGCATTGCCAGATCTGCATGCCAGCTATACCGTTTCAGGCAGGTTTTCTAGATGTTATCGCAGCGCCACCCGACCCTTGGCGAAGTCTTAATCAGTTCAAGCTTTCTTGGGAATCTCTTGGGGCTTGGCGAATGACCTCAAAATGATCGAAGTGGCAAGTTGTGGAAAGAGGTTCTGATAGGCAGCTTGAGATGGCGTCAGGAGACATTTTAGACAAACTGATGGTCGGACTAAATATAGTACTATGCCATATCTGTGTTAGCTACCTACTTATTTAAGTTCATCTGCCTATCGGCATTTATCTGGCGCGCTTCCTACGGATACTACCCACTATTCTCTCGTATGTAGCCGGACTACTACGTTCGGCAGCCTGTCAGATAGGGAAGTGTGACGGTATGGCCGGCATGGTGGAGTTTATATCAATTCGCTTTATTTTTACTAATCCAGTTCTAGATCTTGGCCCGTTCTCTAGTCTGGAAAGTAAGTCCAGGGTAAGCAAGGGTTTATGCGGAGGCAGGACAATGATACTCGGCGATAGCTTTTAACTTTCAATCAACAGTTGACGTACGAATCTTTATCACAGTTTTTGAATTATTCAAATACTCGTCTCGGCCGATGGAATGCCGAATTTCGGCGACGAGCATCATGTGAGATGTCTATCTAATTAGTATGAGATAGGCCCTCCTGTGTCTGCCTGACGTATGAATTTTAAGTACGTCAAGATTTTGATATGTTGAGCTTTACATTTCTCAAGGCACTAATGCTATCGATGCGACCGTAATGAGAAGACATGCAAAATTTAGCGTCACTTCTATAATAATTCTAGTTACACGCGACAAACACAGATCAGGGCGACGTGGGACACGTAAATTCGTAATTCGTACCAGCTTCAGTCTAGGTTATTAGCATCTTACCATTCTGAGCAACACACCTCGAACAAGAGCAAAATATTGCCCAGAATTACACGTCGACATCCATTTGCACAGTAACGTAGGCCGTCAGGGATCATGAGGCACACTTATTGCTTGTACTTCTGTTCCGTCACAGTGTTACACCATTATAGGTTAAGAATATGAATTAAATTCTAATGAAGATCTACTGAAATTCGGACAAGGCACATTTACCCTAAATACTCTATGATATAAACAAATAACAAGAGAAACAAGAGAGATTTAAAACGATTAACCGGAACTTACTTTAGGTTCCGAGGGACAAAGTTAAACTGATTGTAGCCATTTAAGAATCAATAAACTTGACAGTAAACCTATCAACATAATATAAGCCGGAAAGAGTGATATAAGACGTAGAGAACATTTAATATTATGATATCATAGCCCATTATAAATAATTATACGGCGAACGTATTCATTTTCGTGCAAGGGTGAAAGCGCTTCATGCCTTGGGTTTGGTTAGCTCCTATAAACTATAAAGGGGTATTAGTGTTCTTAATGTATGACTATAGTTCTATGTTAAACGATGAACATGATAGCTGCATGTAATAGTTATATATAACAGCTGCATGGTTGCTTTTAAAGAAACCTAGAAATTATTAATGAAAATAAAAACTACAGAAGGTATGAATTAATATTACCTTAAGCCACAGTACGTATAAGGAAGTTCAAGCGGTCAAGCGTCCGACTTAACAATGTGCACTTTTAGTAGTGTAGTGGTATAATGATACAGTTTTGTGCCGTTATGTGTATGGAGTCAAGTTATTCTATCAAGTCGTGTCACGGTACGGCTATATAAGGGAGCACAGGCGGTCAAGCGTCCGACTTGACAACGTTCTACTTTTGCCCCGGTAGTGTAGCGGTAAAGTACCGTACTTCTGCTCCGTCACAAGTCGGCTGGGTGCCGCAGTCGAAAAGGTCGTGGGCGGAGCGAGCGTTCTCGACGTACATACTAGCAGATACTCCGTAAACAAGGATATTGAACTCTATATTAAAAAGCAAGAGAACTGTTAAATTTAACTCTTATGTGCTCCTTTGCTCTAACTTGAACTAGAGCGCACGATGTCGCCGTAGCTGAACTGCCTGCTGAGGCGCCCATTGTTAAGTGTTCATAGCCGTCGAAGATAGCCGCGAGGATAGCCGCGAGGATAGCCGCGAGACGCATCCCCATCTGTGATGAATCATACTTATTATACCGGTAATTCTACAAGGGATTATGGAGTAACTGCGTCGTTTTTTCCTGTCACATTATCTTTAGAATACTATTTTCCCATATTGGGATAAAACCCCACCTTAAGTGGAGAAGCCTATACCTCAAATGAAAACAGAGAGCTGGCGTAGAGTACTTTGTACCTTGTACCTAGGTACTTAATGTACTGTACAGGTATGTAGGTACTTCGTACCTGAGCTGATTTAGTGAATGGGCTGAACGGGCAAGAACTGGTAAGTACCCTACTTAAAGATAGTGGGGCCCACCCAAATCTTCGCGTTTTGGGAGAAGGCACCGCGACCTGCACAAACATACAACGCAACCCCTCCTAGTCACCTCTTTCTTCTACCCGACCTCGCCATTTCCAAGCAATCGCAATGTCTAGGGCCAATTCAATCCGGGGTAATGGGTTGTTCCAGGCCCATAGCGCCCTGCAAGCCCTCGTCGATGATCCGCATCATCTCGACCGTGCGCGAAGCCGATTCAGCAAGTCCCCGGCCTCGTACAAATCCCATAAATCCCAGTCAGGCACTCCCACGCGATCCCCGAGCCCCGATAACCGGACCGACGAAGAGCGCCGCCGCGAGGAGAGAGAATGGGAACTCAGACGAGAACACATGGCATCCCGTCCCAGATGCCAGTTTAACGCCCAGACGAACGAGGAAACAAGACAGATCAAACAAGACAACTATGACCGAACACATCGCGTACTCACTGGCCCCTTTTTCTGCGAACTCGCAAAAGACATTGTGAAGAAGCGCTGGGTTGAGCAAGGGATCTGGAACAAGAAGTGGGAAACCAGTCATGATTGGCTCTGGAAGCATGAAGAGCCTCCTACCCCCGAGCCACCAGATGAAGAAGAAGGCCTTGTTTCCACTTCCTCTGAGAACGGAGTAGAAGCCAGAATGAAGAACGGGGGACAGGAACACGCCACCTGCGCCACGCAGGAGCGGCGACAGCAAGAGCGTGAGCGCGAGCGTGACGCTTCCCGGCCCTTTCATCAGTTTGTCTTCCAGCTGACCAAGATGCGCGAGCGAATGCAAGAGCGAATGACACCCGCCGAAGTCATTGCTTCTCTCCCCGCCGACATAAACTCAAAAGCCTACGAAGAAGTCAAGAAGACTTGGATCGAATGGGGAATCTGGAACATGAAATGGGGCATAATGCCTGGCATGTCCTGGAAACATGAACAACCCCTCGAAAAGTTTCTCCAAGAAGAATTCGGGGAGGATTTTAGGCTTCCTGAGTGGCAGAAGCGTCCAACCATCCCCTTGAAGTCAGATTTCTCACCCCCTCAACCAGCTATAGCAAACCAACAAGTGTCTAAAGCTCTCAACTCCTCATCGTCCCTAGTCCAACCAGGCCCTCTCCCCCCTGCTACTGTCTGGAGCCGATCCTATCCTAGTCGCACCAAAGCATACCACGAGGCAGCAAAGGCCCCGTCACTCGCAGCAAATTCCCATCAGTCCCCCGGTGCAAGTGAACGCTGCGAACCAGCTCCAAAGCGGCACCTGTGAAAGAGACAGACGTCCCCCCACGACACCGAGCAACTTCCTGAGCCCCAATGAAAGAGCAATCCTACACAAGTCGCAGAAGCAGATCGTCGTGGCACTAAATTTGCTATTGCTACTCCTACGCACTCAACAACACATACCCCGACACTCGGTCAAGGGCGGCGTCGAAAAAGAAACAAGGCAACATCAGGAACGTAAAGTGCTTTTCTTTTGTTCTACAAACATAGATCGTGCGGCCCCTGTTTTTCAAATCATTTTCCGCCTTGTTTTCGCACTTTGTAATATGATCCAAGCTCACTTGATCCCAGCCGTCTTGGAACCTTCATTGTCGTCTTCTGACTACAGGGTCAGGCCCAAGATTCCATGTCTCCCGCCTACAGACAGCATCGTGATCTGGTCTGGCGAAAACCTACGCCTTTCGCGGAGACAACATTGATGGCCCAGCGCGTCACATCCATATCCTCTATGGGCTCTTATTCTGTCTCTAATGGAGTTCGCTTTTATGATCGTTCCGAATAGGATCCAGAATCCTTAAGTGCGAGTTATTCCGAAACGTTAAGTCAAATAAGTTGAGTAATCCGCTGCGTCAACGAAGAGAAAATGACGACTTCTTCGGCGGGTTGTCTCCTCTCAAGTGTTGAGTGGATAGAATATAAGGAAGATAATCGGGTCTCCGGAAGCCGTTTGTGTTATATGTAGTATATGACGCGAGAAGTGGTCTTGGTGAAACTATCACGGTCCACGGATAGTAAGTTAGAAACTCGGCAGCAGCTCAGCCAGTTCGCTTGTCATATGTCAATAAAGCTAAGAATACCCCATCCGATGTGCAACGACATAACCCATTCATCTGATCACTAGAGAGCGACTTGATCATACGGAATTAAGAATGTGTCGCCCTGTAACAATACCGTAGCACTATGTGTCAACCATTCTAGTATCGCGGTCAGGATACGTCTGACATTTTTCGTAAGAAACCATATCCTCACTATCCTGTTAGGTAGAAAGCGCAAAAGAGGGATGTCCTAGCTCGAGGCAACATTCTTGTAAACAGTTTGGCAACACATAGAGCGATCTTACTTCCGAAGTCGAGACAGTGCTTCAGCTCTCGTACTAAATTCATAGGCAGAGAAACAAGATGTGGCAGATTGGCAGCGGCCGCGGCCTCTTCAACTGGACAATTGCCAAAGAGCAAAGGAGGAAATCCTGGAGAGCTTCGACCTGGCAGACCCGCCCCGGCGCAAAGAGTTCGCCATTGTTAGAGTCGCTGAGGGGTCCGGTCTTGGTTGCAGTCCGTTACAATGTAACAAACCCCGGCACATAGTTCCTCCACTGCTATATGTCAACACATCTGCAAGGTGCTATGGCATTAGTGATTCAGAATGGCGTTGATCAACAACAGCACCGAGAACGTCTTTTCGAACTATTTTTTATATTTTGGCATCATTTAAATATAAACACTCTGCGAAATGAAATAATGTTACCTGTCTGTCACAGCACACCCTCTTCATGATTGTTTCTCAGATGAAGAACGTGTTAAATGCTATGCGCTGCGGCGGAGACCTAGGATCTATATCAGTTGCGGCGGAGAGAATGGCTGACAGGTCTTTTTGGTCATTGAACAAAAAGCTCCAAGAAATAATTAGTTTTTATAACAACCACACTTTTGTTAATACACAAACAGTACATTTGATAATATATACGCGTATAATGCTACGTTGATGCCATTTTATAACAGCTCAGAGGTGCAACATTAATATACTACTGCATTATTAAATATACAACGTTATCAAGTCGTCCGCTTGGCCATCTGCACTTCAATACATACGTATCGTAACACTTCTTCCCTCCATTTTGTTAGCCTATAGTATATAGTAATTGTCATTATTTTATAACGCATGGTGTATTTATTCGAGGGTGTTCGTAATGCCCCAATGGTGCGGGGACTGCGAGTCGGAATTTCTGCCTAAGGTCATCCGTGGGGCACAGTGACATGGGCGCAGTGGCGAAGTCCTTACGACGTTAAAAAGGACCTTCTCTACTTGATCCCCTAACGCACCATAGTTACCTCTTATACAAAGTACCTGACATCCGGACCGTTTGTCTTTTTTCGTCTGTATTTAATCACTCGTAGCTAATTGTTCAATGTGCTACCAAGTAGTAGAGGTGTATGCTGCTTGCAGGTGCTTATATTACAAGCATGCCATGGACAGATGCTCCCGATATGGGCAACCCAACCATGAAATCCTAAAACGCACGATACCGGTAGGCTATGCATGTTCTATACACACTGTGCGCACTGAGGAGTACCGCCGAGGGGGGTTTGGGGCAATTCAGGAATCAAATTCAGGGATCGACCAGTCACCGAACAATCGCTCCGAAGTTGTAGAATTCAACGAGGGGCCTTCCGATTATTCCGATAGCGATGATTCCTTTGATAATAGGAGCACCATATCCCAGGCGTCAAGTGCGACGACGGTGGATGAGAACGCGGTCGAGGCACTGTTCCGTGGTTTACTGAACCACTTGGTGCTTACGAATTTTTGGCCGCAGATCGTGCTGGGACAAAAATCTCGGAACACCGCGAGACAGATAATCGATAGGTTTCTACGGCGATTTGCCGAAGATCTCGAACGCTTAGCCATTAAAACAAACGACGTCGAAGATAAAGAGTCGCGTCGGATTATCATGTCTTCTAGCAGATTTGTTAGGAGATGCCGAGCCCAAATCATTACCAGAATATGCCGGGTACATGAAGCCCAGCAAATTTCTTCGTATGTCGACACGGATACAGAAGATATCGAAGGAATGGTCGAGGATGCGCCTGATTTTGAGGGCGACCCATTCACGTTCTCTGTCGCGGAAGACTTCATTTTTAAAACAGAGCCGATTGCATATCTAGAAGAGAATCTAGCTAATTTTCTATTTTCTACGACAACAACGGCAAAAACGGGTTTCGCCCCTCTTGAAAAGTTTACGCTCGTTTATGTCTTCAGTGCTACTATTATTTTTCCAACCACCCATGGCGCCTGGGAAAAGAAGAGTAAAATGGACATGCGTAAGAACTCTTATCTGCTGATAGTTTAAAGCAAATCTAACACAACATGGGGAATTAGATTTGTGGGTGGCAAGTTATTGATGACTATGAAATCAAACTTGAAGAGTCTGTTAAAACAATTGAGTATCGGTTCGAACAGTACAATCAAGCAACACAGTTTCTTGAAGAAGACAATGAGACAGACCAAAGTAACGGAACGACGCCAGGCTCGCGTACAGAAATCATTCCTACTATTATACAGTGGTTTCGTGGGTTCTCCACGAAGACAAAGTCGCACGGTCTTCCTATTTATCGAAACGATAATAATGGCCCATCCATACAGTTAGAGAACTGCGGAAGACCTGCCCACGCTTACCACAACTTCTTGCTCTTGTGTGTCCCATACCTTCGTTGGGGGCTACGGCTTTATAACAGCCATGTATGCAAGATCAACTCTGATCAGCAGTTCTTTCAATTACTTAAAAAGTTTTACTTTGATCATCGATATGGGAAGATTCAAGGAATGCTTCAAATGTTCACAAAAGTACGAGCCCTACAATTCGTCAAAGTAAGTGCATTAAACTAATAAAGACGATTCACATTTATCAGTGTCCTAACATCATAATGGCTATTATCAGTTCGAAGTCTTCCGCAACAAGCTGGTAGATGTGCGCACTTGTCCGTCTATGCCGACGTTGGGTAATGAATACGCATATAAACCAGTAGATGCTGTCCCACCAATCGGGTCAAACATGCTTATGCATCTCTTCGAAAACCCAGAGCATGCGGATGTGAGTTTATTCTTGTATCATCGGTTCCCAAAGAAAATGAGAGACCAGCTCGAAGCTTGTCCCATAAAAGGAAGCTCAATCGGATGGGGCATTGAATTCGTGGAGGGTGTTGACTGGTATAACGTGTTCGCGGCCGCAAGCCTTGGGTTTATCTTCTGCCTGATCTTTGCGGTGACATGGGCAGCTACAAGAGGAGACATCCAAGGGGGCTTTGGGATTGCGAGCTTCCTCTTGACCTTTATTGTTTTCTGTAGTGGGATCTTGTTTTACGTATTGTAAATCATTCAATGTGTCACGGTGTGGTCACTCGCACAAGCTCAAAGCTCTATGAATAAGAAGATCTCCCTTGGCGTATAGAAATCTAAGCATACGAACTGGTTAATATTGTCATGAAGTGAAGTAAAGGCCCGGCCTGCTATCAGGCCACTTAGTCTCCGAAGGAGTCTGGAAATAACTCGTAGCTTTATAGAGCGAAAGTAAAACTAAAAATCAAATCAAAGCTCCCTATTACTCCGCTTACTCTGTCACACTACTCTACCTGGAATTAAAACACATGGCTGGTGTTTAAATCTTTCTATGCCCTACTTTTCGCTGTCCAGTGATCAAATTCCGGTAACAAATATAACGGTCTACATCTGCCTGCATCCTTATTTATCTAAGAACCTAACCTACTTCGAAGTAGCTACGTACTTGCGCACTACATCTTCCGCCACGGGGTCAAGTGCGGCGAGTGTAGGCGAGTGCTCACCAGCGCGGCGGCAATCTAAAACTAAGTCCCAACAGGACATGCATGAAATCCTGGTCTAAAAAATTGGCCAGTACCGCGGCCGCATTGTCGCGAGCCGGTGCGTCGCGCACATGTCGCATCCACTCGTTCAGGGGCACGAGATGATGCGGCGCAGAGATCCTAGGCGCGTCGGCTAGCACGGCGTTCAGCTCCCGCCAAGGTTGACCGGCGGGGTTCTCGATGTGGTAGACAGGGTAACAAGACACTGTCAGGTTAGTAGGTGAGAATGAAGACAATGAAAGGGCTAGTAAGTTGAGGAGTGTGGCTGCGATAACGTCGACGGGCGCCCAGTATTATGCCCTTGTATTATCTATCGAGTCGACGCTTACGTTCAGAAGTACGCCTAGCGCTTGTGAATCAAGCCCATGTCATCATAGACGTTCAGAGCCCCAATATCTCTTTTTCGCTTTCAGTCTCGCTTTCAACTGTAAAAAGTTATTTGTGGCTTTCCAGGACGAAGTAGGACTCTGTGCCTACAATAGGATGAAAAGTTGCTGTCTTAGATAAATGATCCTACATTCACACTTCGAAAGACGAGGACCTTCAAAATTCAATACTTTCATTTCCACCAAAAAGATTAAGTGTGTGTTACTTCCTTATGCGTACCTACAACAGACAATACTTGAACGAGTGACTAGGTCCTATGATTCATATAACCGAAAGGTTAAGAGAACTCCGCCTTCATAGAGCCACGATGAAATAGGCGTTCTCAGATGTGCGATGCGACAAGGAGACGGATAAGTCATCATGTATCCTGTTTTCCATCTAGAGTTGCTGGAAGACAGTGACATGCTATCATTTGAGGGGGGCGTCAACAACCGCCGCCGAACAAGTAATCTAGAGACGGAAAGAAGCAAAAAAAAAAAAACAGAAAAAAAAAAACATATAAATGGAGCGCGGTAAGCTTACAGAATCGTGGTTGCCTAAGGCACCCAGTTGGCTACTAGTAGCTGCAGCCGCTTTGACATAGTCGTCCAGGTCCCAATATGCTGCGAGCACGGTGTAGCTTGCAGGTTTGTTTGACGCACTCGGATGCAGGTCGTTCTCGACCGTCCAGCCTTGGAGCGTAGTGTGGGCTTTTGGAAACTGGGGAACTTGGGAAGTGAAGCCTCCTTTATTAACAAACTGGGTGGGAGTGACAGTCGAGACTTGAACAATGCGACCCGTCGCTAAATTCCCAAATGCTCCGTTGAGCACGACAGCTCGATGGTGTGGCTTGTGGGAAGATGCATCAGCGAGTGCTTTGAAACCCTCGCCGACATTGCTTCTGTGAGAGGCGTTGTATGCCTCATCGGATTCCCAGACTGAGGACAGCGCGCATAAGTGGGGAACTTCACAATTGGCATCGTGTCTGGCGCAAAAAATACAGGGAGCATACCATTGCCAAACTCGACGGCCTTTGGCCCGGAGAGGACAAGACCCTTAAAGCTGGCGACTAGGCCAGGCTGGC
Organism: Nemania sp. FL0916; assembly: GCA_022578715.1. Taxonomy (NCBI): domain Eukaryota; kingdom Fungi; phylum Ascomycota; class Sordariomycetes; order Xylariales; family Xylariaceae; genus Nemania; species Nemania sp. FL0916. The sequence goes on from MU390425.1 coordinate 40,727, forward strand.
TGAGGTGTTGGTCGCGAACGCTAGCAAGATGGCGCTTGCCTGCGTCTTAGTCCTCATCGGACTTCAAGGGAACCTTATTTATAATATAATTCAACTTAAATTAAAGTTAATTTATTTTTATTATATAAAATCTCGGATTATTTTATAAATTAAAATAAAATTAATTTATATTATAAATTATAAAAAAGTTTAATAATTATAATATAAATTAAATATATATTTTAAATAAATAAATAAATAAATTAAATTAAATAAAAAATATATAATTTATAAAATAAGGTGGGTTAGGGTTAGGGTTAGGGTTAGGGTTAGGGTTAGGGTTAGGGTTAGGGTTAGGGTTAGGGTTAGGGTTAGGGTTAGGGTTAGGGTTAGGGT
>MU390426.1:0-40495 GCA_022578715.1 Nemania sp. FL0916
TTTAAATCCGTTATAAAATAACGTTATAAAAATATTATCGTTATTTTATTTTGTTTTTATTATTATTTATTAAAACTCGATAACGTATTTAAATATTAATTTTTTTTATTTAATAAATAAAAATTTACGTTTAGTTTATCGTTTTTTTTTTAAGTTTTTAAATATTTTTTTAAATTTAATTTCGAAAATTTTATAATTTTTAAAAAAAAATTTAATTTCGTTTTTTTAATTTTTTTTATTAATATTATTAAAATAATTTTTAAAAATTAACTCGAACTATATAAATACTAATCCGTTTAAATATTTTACCGCGTAAAAAACTTTTTTTATTTAATTAGTTATTTTTTTAATTTCGTTTTTATTATTAATTAAATTAATTTTAAAACTTTTTTTATAATATTTAAAATATATTCGTATTTTTATTAAAATTTTTTAAATCTTTTTATTATTATTATTAAACTTTTCGGGTTTAATTAGTTTATATATTAAACCGGTTAATTTATTAATAATTATTATTATAGTTTATCGTATAGTTTTTATAATTTGTTTTATTTGTTCGTAATCCGTAATATAAATAATAATATATATATTTTTTTCTTTTTTTAAAACGTTAATACGTTTTTAAAATTAATTAATTAATTATACCGCATTTTATTAAATTATTATATCGATTCGAATATTTCCGTTATTATTTAATATTTAATATTTAAATAAAACTATTTAAAATATAACGATTGTTATAAAAAAATACTTATAAAATATAAATAAACTTTAATAAAAGTTAATATTAGTTTATATTTAAAATAAAATATTAAATAAATTAAAACAATATATTAATAAAATATTTAATCGTTAAAAAGTTTTTCCCGATAATTAAATTTTAAAAATTAATTAAAGTTTAAATTAAATAATAAAAAAAATAACTAATTATATAAAAAATCGTTATAAATTATATAAATATTTTTTTTTCGTATTATATTTATATTTTTAAACTGTTTAAATTATTTAAAATTTTAAAACTTTTAAATGTTTTAAATAATTTTATTTAAAATATTTAACGCGTTTTAACGTTTAAAACTTTTAAACACGTTTTACGTAACGTTTATTTTTTTTTTAACGTATAACTTTTTTAAATATACTGCTCGTATTTTAATATTTTTTTGCGCTCCGCGCTAAGTCGGCTTGTTAAGTTATTTCTCCGTTAGTTCATAACACGATTATTACTGTATAAAATAAGGAGTACAATATATTATATTAAAATTAAATAATATAAAACAACGTTTTTATAATTATATAAATTAAGGAATTTTTTTAAATATAAAAGAATTAAAAATTAATTATAAAATTATTATTAAAAAGATTTTTAATTATTAAAGTTTTTTTAAACGTTTAAAATTATAATTAAAATATATTATTATTATAAAAACTATTATATTAAAAATAAATAAATTAATATTATTAAAAAAAAACACGTTATATAAAAACGGAATAATTTTAACTTTTTTTTTAAAATTAATAAAGTTATTAAAGCATTCCGGAAGTTAATTATAAAATTTACGATTAAAAGTTAAAAAATAATTAATTCGAAAGTTTAAAATCTTTATAATTAACTGCTTATAATTATAAAGAAAATAAAAGTTTTTAATCCGGATTTTTTAAACAAAGAGTAAATAAAACTTTAAAAAAACTTTAAAGCTTATAAAACTTAAAAAAAACAATAAAATAAACAAAAGTTAAAGTTTTAAAAACAAAAGTTTAAAACAATTAAATAAGTTTTTAATTATTACACGTATATATATTAAATATTAAATTTAATTACTTGTTAAATATTTAAATTAACTAGTTAATTTATTACGTAATAAAATACCTTACGTTTGATTTTGTTCGTTGGTTATTGTATAGTTTATAAGTCAAGATGGTGAGATTTGGAAGAAATGGCTTATTTGGCTGTCCCGGAAGTGGGGGTGTCCCGCTAGCCCATCCCAGATGGTATACCGATACGTGTTAAAGGGGGCCGTTCCGATCAGTCCGCTAGAGCCGAGAGGGTTGTATGATTGGAATGCTTTCCCCTGATCTGCGGTAAGCTCCCGAAGAGTCAAGTTCTATCGAACCATAAATACAGAAAGCACTTGCCCCAAACAGCAATGCTTTCGTCGCTGGGCGAGCTGTCACCAATATAGACTGTACCGGCATTCGTGCAAGATGCTTCATTCATCATTTCCTTGACCCCAAGAGTCCAAGATCCCGGTTGAGGATAGGGATGACAAACTTAATTTTACCACTTTGCGATAAGCGTGATAACATACAATGGATTTGAATACAGACACAATTTGACTATAATGAACTGTATCATGCAAACAATACATCGTGATGCAGTGTCACACGGCCAAGCCAAATGAGCCCTTATCACCTGCCGTCTGTTTCTAGTTCATTCTGATTGAACATACAATGAAAGGATAACAAAACTCATATTGAATGTATAACAATCTTATTGATTCCCATAGAAGAAAATAAACGTTCTTTGCCGTCGGTGTATATAAACTCTGCCAAATCTCAGGTACAGTCTATCATTTTTACTCATTTCACAGACAACAAGTAAACAACAGCAACCTAAACATCTCATCACATCAAAACTATTTCTTCCCCAGAAAGTACCAGCGATCAACAATCAATTAAAACGCCGCCAAGATGTCGTTCGCCTACGGTATGAGTCTTCACGTCACAGTGGTCATTGCTCCGGAGAACGTCGACCGCTTCTTTCAGGCCTTCAAGCCAGTCTTTGACAAAGTCACTGCTGAGCCTGAATGCCTTTTCTTTGAAGTCTATCAAGACCCACAGAGCCCCGGCATTATCAGCTGGGTTGAAGACTGGTCAAAATCTCCAGATTGGTTCCTGAAGGAGCAAATCACAAAGGAGTACTACAAAGAGTATCTTGCCGTCACAGAGCCGATGTTCTTGAAGCCAAGAGAGGGCCAGTTCTGGGAGCTCCTTGGCCCGGAATACCACTATAGCAAGGAGCTGTCAAGAGTATGCCAGTCCGCCCAGCCGAGCGGAGCTCCTTTCCTCAAATTAAATTAGGGGTTTCAGCTGAAGCTCCCTAAAAGCATCATGAACTGTAGTCACATTGCTCTGACTGCAAGAGCTCGATGCGCCATCATTTCATTTCCTCCATAATCACTCTAGCTAATTACGATTAGACTATTAATTCATATGAAGATCATTCGATCAAAAACTTCTTCTTATTCTGATATCTTGTGTGACCTTCAGCTTCAATCTTCGCATCGTCGAAAGACGGACCATGCTGCCGTAGGGGGACGATGTAAACACCATCCCTTAAAGCTAATTGATAGTAGAGAGATGGCTACATGTATTAGCATCTTCATATAACATGACTGTTCGCAGACAATGTAGTTTCAATAGTAGTATCCCACCTAACTGTCATAGTACGCATAAGGGAGTGCAGACGGTCAAGCGTCCGAGTTGACAACGTTCTACCGCCGGTAGTGTAATGGTATATTGTTGCACTTCTGTGCTGTTACTAACTGATGGCGTAACGACGACTATTAAAAACGACTCAATGCATACAGCTTGTTTCAAATCTGGATACAAAAGCAATTTTTGATTTTGTTCATGTTGTTATCTGGCGATGTGCTCCTTCAGTCCGTGATATTACCTAGCTCGCACCCAGAGCAGCGAAGAGCTTAGTACTACAGTGAAGAGACGCCGTTTGATCCGTTGACAACCTTTCCTGATGCCCTTGCCAGCTCGCGCTCAGCTTGAAGCGCATCTTTGAGTTTCCCCGCTAGCCAGATGAATTGTTCCATACTGTTGTGAAGCTGAACACTGAAGCGGAAAATCCGCTTGGGATATGCCGGCCAATGGTAGCACTGGATCTCAGCGCGGTCATTCTCCCACAGCGTCCTACAGATAGGCAGGATACCCCCGGCGTCGGGAAGCACCGAATCTGGTAGTGGGAAAGTGACCATGTTGGCAATCATGTCATCCGGGCATGGCATGTTCTTGATACCCAAGATCTCTAGAACCCGCTTCCGCGCCTCGACCGCAAGATCATGGTTCCTCTTCACCATGGCCTCATGGCCACCAGGCAGTGCTGTCTCGAGGAACTCGATGATCTTGGGCATACTGTGCACGCCTGACGGGTCGTGACATCCGTTCCACTCGAAGGTGTGCTCGAGCTGGGTATAAGCAGCACCATCTGAGTCACGCCAGTGTCCAGAGCGAGCATGGATGAGAGGCTTCAAGCGGCTGAGTCGGTCGCGACGCGCGTACATGAACCCAACACCACGAGGCGCACACATCCATTTGTGGCAGCTCGTGGTATAGTATGCTGCACCTATGTCGTGGAGATCAACAGGAACCTGGCCAGGGCCGTGGGCGCCGTCAACCAGTGTGTCGATACCACGGTCTGCGAGCTCCTTAACGATACGTTTGATTGGAAACACGAGACCAGTTCGACTGACGATATGATCAATGACGGCGAACTTGGTCCGCGGCGTCACGCACGCTAAGATGCTATCGAGCACCTCATCAGGTGAAGCGACTGGAAAGGGCACCTTGGCAATGACAACATTGGCGCCGTCTCTTTTGGCGACGTGCTTCATCATGATGATCACTGAGCTATATGCGTGATTCGTCGTAAGAAGCTCATCACCAGGCTGGAACTCTTGACTCTGAGTGACGATGTTCAAGCCAAGTGTCGAGCCAGAAGTGAGCAGGAGCTCGTCATAATCTGCCTTGACGAATTTCGCCAAAGCTTCTTTCGAAGCTCGATGGCGAGGTGACCAAGAAGAGAGGAAGAATTCTGGCGACCCTCGATCTAGGTCCCAACGCAGAGCATTCTGATGTTCAAGTACCGCGGTCGTACAAGCGCCCGAAGAGCCATGATCCATGTGGACAACATTCCGGCGAAGTGGCCATTTCGCGAGCATGGGGTCAGGCTGTGGAAGGCCATCTGGAACAAGAGAGGGAGCCTTCTCAAGTGATCCCATATTGTTCAAGTCTTGAAGAGTTAAGAGAATTTGCCACGATAGATGGAGACCTATCTTGGGGATAGGATGAATATGGAACAGCAACTAGAGGGATGTAGGGAAGAAGAGAGACACTCTGTAGCTGGTATAGAGTGAGACCTACGGTGAACAGAGAAAATATTGCTAGCCAAGGTTAGGTATTGTCAGGGCCTAGCATCTGCATGCAGTTAAAGGATGCATATGCGGTCTTAGCATAGACCGACAATCTGGAATTTGAGTGTCAGCGCCGATATGTTGATCCTGTTCGGTCATACCTAAGTACACTACATGTGATGTGGATAAGGAGGCTAGTGGCCAAGGCCGATGCCCTCAGGCGATGCTGATATTCCAGAGAATTCTGCCTATCACTCTCCTAGTGTAATTACTCCGTGAGTATTTTCTAGTGCGCGCTTCGCCTCCGTTCGAAGTCATTGTCATCTTCGTCTGGATACCTACTCATAACTTCGAGTTCGCGCTCACGCTACACATCTGTAATTCTTATAGATCAGCTTTACTTGGCATCCAGAGACCACCAAGATCGTTTATACCGGATTTTAAACATGGCCATTAAACAGCCACTTCAGCGCTCTGCTCGAGAACAAATTCTTAACCCGGGACTAGACGACTTTGTTAAGTTGGCCGTGCAGCGAATGCACTATATTGTCAACCCATCTGAAGCGGAGCCGCAGCCCATTATATTTCCGCTCGCAGAGAGCATACGCTGGGAATTCTTCACTAAAAAAGACTGGGATGACTTTGGCAACCTGGAGAGTGAACACGGGAGACTCAATTATACACTCACTCGATACCCGGAGCGCGGTCCGCCGATGGCATGTGAGCATATACTGCATCAATTGCTAGGAGAGCAAAGTGTCCTGGCTCAATGGTGTACTTTTGCTCCGGCACTGGAGACTCATGCAATTGCGGCATTACACGAAGTCTGCCGGCAGCAACAAGACGGCAAGTCTCAACAGCAGTATATAGCTAAAGCTGACTATGTTACGCTGCCGGTAGACTACGCGGTCGGCGAACATGCTTCGGAGTTATCACTGAAGCTGTGGAATCGCTCTTTAGAAGAAGTGGCTTCGCAGATGGCAAAAGGGTGCTCAGCGTACTTCGAACAGTTTCTCCAGGTTCACGCGTTTCTGAAAGATCCGATCTACGGTTTTCAGAAACCAGTGAAATCCCAGGCAAAGATGTTTGAACGATTATTCAGGGATCTTGAGAAGACTATGTCGATAGCGTCCTTGAACACAAAGGTGGTCGAGCAACTAGCCGCCCAAGCGGCGCAAGAGTCAGCATTCATGACGAGTCCACTTTTGAAGAAAGTCTCTCACGTTAGTTTTCTCGCGCATCATCAACTCACCTATGCAAACGTTCCGCTCGATTCGCTTGCCCGCGCCGAGTTTTCGGTACCTTCACATGTACTGGAGGTCATCGAAGAGATGTTGCTGGCGGCCGCTTCTAATGCGGGGCTGGCGTGTCCCATCGTGCCCATCCTAGCGACCACAAGACCTGCGTTCTCGAAAAAGGGGGAGTTTCTCACACCGATTATTGACGGGAACCACCGGGCTACTGCAGCTCTTCTGCTGAGGTTTCTGGCCCGCCAACCCCTGCTTGCTGACGGTGTCGCCGTGGAACGGCGTCTCCTTGGCTATTGCACCGACCATAGGCTCGGACAGAAGTGGCAGATCGATCTCTCGGATGTCCTCAAAGAGTTGTACACCGAGCGCTATGGTCGACTTCGCCATCAGTTGACATCTCAGAGCTCGCTGTTACGCAGATTTGCTACTGTGCAGGACATCCCGGCACTGGTAGTTCAAGAGGAAGACTTTCATACGATATGCAAACAGCGTTCCGTGGGGAAATTGAGGCCGGTACTCTTGCATCCATTTCACCAAACACTCTTTAACGACGACGGGCTACCTTTCGCGCTGCCGCAAAAGGCAGGCCAGACGCATGGAAGGCCCGAAGTGTACCGGCTCTTATCCCTAACCCCTTTCGGATCAGCCCAGGATGTCAGCGGGCACGAGATCTTCAAGGCCAAAGTTCGGGAGAGTATGAACGGGCTTACGAAAGAGCCAAATACCCTTGTCGTCGTGAAAGCGGTAGACTAAAGAGGGGTACATACATACGTGGACATGGTAGCGATTGCGGCTGTGGCGTCTGCAGGACGCAAGTCAGCAGCACTGCCGTTGAAGAAGCGTGGGCTAGTGTATGTATTGTTACAGAGCAGATGGTAGAGCCCACCTGCGCGTGCCACCCTTCCCACCTGGACCTACCACCCCTAACCCGATTCTGCTAGACCCGACCAAACCACCAGATTTTAGTACAAAACTTGGGGAGGGTGAAATATTCGAAGTACCTTATGTAGCAAGCTACGAAGTACGTGTTTTATTTAATTAAAAAACGCGACCGAACGCGACCGCAGCTGCACGATCGCAGCTATGTTAGGTTATTACAGCTCCCTACTAAATTCGCTAGCAAACATAGAACGTAGCAGCATTGTTATGAGGTACGATTCGCAAAACAGTTGAGCGCATTTTAAAAATGCATTGAAATTGTAAGATGGAAAGGAAAAGAAGAGACGGAACCGCGAAACTGGCTGCCGCAGAAGATCAATTGTTAGGTCAGGTGGGTGGCCAGCTGCCAAATAGGTGGGTAGCCCACTTGGACAAGCTGGGCAGCTGCGGGCAGGTCCGGCTAGCTGTGGCTAGGTCGTGGCTGTGGTGGCTTTTCAGGGGGTCATTTGGTCACCTGACCTGGCAATTGATCTTGTGCGGCAGCCAGTTTCGCGGCTCCGTCTCTTCTTTTCTTTTCCACCTTACAATTTCAATGCGTTTTTAGAATGCGGTCGACTGCGCCGCGAATTGCGCTGCTATATTGATTTCCATGTTGTCATATTCTATGTTTACTCATAAATTGAGTACGGAGCTGTAATGTCCTGACATACTTACTGCGATCGTGTGCGCCGCGAATTGCAGTCTGCGACATAGAGATACTTCCAATATTCCACCCTCCCCGAGTTTCGCACTAAAATTTGGTGGTATGGTCGGGTCTAGCAGAATCAGGTTAGTGGTGGCAAGCAGAGGCAGGAAGGGTGGCACGCGCAGGTGGGCTCAGATGGTAGATATTATGCGATTCTTTCCCGATTCATAGGAACACAATCGGCTTCTCCATAATTTACTCCGTACAGACCCTTACTATTTACGATTATGGCATAGTAGCGTGTAATACCCAGACGCGTCATTTTAATTCACGCGCCAAGTCGCAATCCACATGCCAAGTTCCGATAGAGGCATGTGACAACAGAACAGAATTTTTCTGCAAATGTCGGGCTTGCGAGACTTGCGGAGAATTGCAACATATTTTCGGTAATACTATAATCTTTGTCAGAACTTTGTTCTTGGCTCGCTGATGTGGAGATATGGCCTGCATGGTTCGGAAGACTGCTACGTCTCATTGCCATGCTCAATCTGCATGCGCTAAGGCATACGGAGTATGACCTGGTTCGGTTCCAAATGGCTCCAAATGCAGATTCATCAATTTGCAGAGCAGGTATCTACACAGTATGGCTCTTACATAACAGATGTGTCCATGGTTGCAGTACAATACCAACAGGCCTAACTTACACCGCTGGTTGATACCTAGCTCTCAAGTCACACTCTTCTTGTTTTCTGGGCAGTCCAAGTTCTGCATGCTCACTTAATCAATGAAGACCATTTGCTCAATGATCCTCGAGTTCATTCGTGCTATTGTAGCCGTGTTGGATGATGCTATTGTTCTAAGATACAGACAGCCGGATTCAACCGATAATCAGGTATTCCGTTTGAGAAGCTAGCATGGCGGAATCTAGCAAGCGCACTTCGTACGCCATGATACCCATGAACTCGCAATTGTGAAGACTAACTAACAACCAAGTATAGCCTTGAAAAGGAGCAACTTGGGCCAGATTCTCCAACCGGGTCTCCCGTACTTCAGCTCCGCGACAATGACACTGAACCCACAGAAGAAGACCTCAGCTCACTTCGGAGGGTCAGCGACACGATCCCTTTCACCATTTTCTTCGTCGTTGTTGCCGAAGTGGCCGAAAGATTCACCTATCGCTCTCTGACTGGGCCGTTGCGTATGATCGTTGCTACGTTTCGGTGCCATCCCAGGATGCTAATCCGACGCCAGAGAATTACGTACAAAATCCATTTCACAACTCGTTTCGCCCAGGCGCCCTAGGCAAAGTGCGATATCTCCCATCCCGTATTTTGAGAAAATTTCATTCACTGATACCGCTACGACACTCACTAGGGACAATCCGTTGCTACCGCTATCGGTTACTTCTTCCAGCTTTGGTGCTACCTGACGCCGCTCTTAGGAGCCTTCATTGCGGATACTTGGTTGGGCCGCTTCAAGACTATATTCCTCGGTACTGTGTGAGTACGCCTACTGACTATCCTTCAAAAAGCTGCTGACTTTATTAGCACTGCACTCCTCGGCATCACAATCCTCTTCGTCACTTCGATACCTACATTACTTGAGCGAGGCGCGGGATTCCCGGGTTTACTTGTCGGCCTTATAGTTATTGGGCTTGGGTAAGTTTGACAGGCTGGATCTATGTTCCATGTACTAAGGATAAGCAGTGCAGGTGGCATCAAAAGCAACGTCGGTCCGCTGGTTGCTGAACAATATGCGGGCAAGAAGGCATTTGTGCGCAAAAACGCTGATGGCGAACGCGTGATTGTCGATCCGGACATTACTGTGCAGACGATATTCAACCGTTACTATTGGTCGGTAGCCCTACCCGCATTCAGGAGCTCTGTAGTGGCCAACACGTTTTAACACGTTTTTAGGGTCATGAATATTGGATCCGCATCAGGTCTAATCGCGGTGGTATGCCACAATGGTCGCCCGACTTGAGACAACATGCTGAACTGTTATAGTGGGTAGAGCTTAAAGTTGGCTTTTGGGCAGTCTTTCTAATCTCGCTCTCGGTTTATGCATTTGCGGTCCTCGTTTTAGTACTTGGCCGTAACAAGTACCGTATGCTATCCACATTCTTGGCGTGCCTCCTTTCGACTAATGCTCAAGTCATAGTCACACATCGACCTCAGGGATCCATCGTCGCTAGAGCTGCCTATGCTCTCTGGACAGGCTTAAGGAACAACTGCAACATGGACAGAGCCAAGCCGTCATACCAACTGCAGCAACATGGGAAAACAGGCTTGCCATGGGATGATCAGTTTATTGACGAGCTCAAAATTGCCTTGACGGCTTGCCGTGTTCTGTGAGAACTAGTCCCAGCCCATATACCTCTATATCCGCTAACGTCATATTGACAGATCGCTATTGTAGGTGCTACAGTCTATCTTTTCTGAGTAAGGCACTGACAATCCTATTGCCCATTCTTTTGGCTCTGCTATGGCAATACAGTTGGCAACGTTATCAGCTTGGCCGCCGAGATGAACACCCTTGGCCTTCCTAACGATTTCTGTAAGTCTGTTTACCTATTCTTTCTAGGACGCTTTCGAATGCTAAATGTACATGAACAGTGGCCGGCAGCGTGAATCCTGTTAGCATTCTCGTGCTTCTCCCATTACTGTCAGTAAACTTCCATCAGATCTCAAGTTTAAGCAAATATCGCGATTGACATTGCTTTATCAGCGATCGTGTCATATATCCAACCCTGCGGCGAATGGGGTTCGCGTTTCTACCAGTAACTCGAATCGCATGCGGGTTTTTCGTTATGTCCGGGGCCATTGCGCTTGCTGCTGGCTTGCAATCCCGTATGTGCTCCTTCTCATGCTTGAAAAGACGTCCGAGCACTGATATATCTTTCAAAGTCGTCTACAAGTCTCCGCCTCATTCAGTAAGTCATATGGATTATACAACAAAAGCCCGCGCTAATATACCCCGCAGGTCAACTTCTTCTCCATCTTACCAATCTACTTCTTGACAGCGCTCGCCGAAATTCTTGCCTTCCTCAGCAGCATGGAATATGCATACACTAAGGCCCCTAAATCAATGAAAAGTTTGGTCGCGTCTATCAACTTATTACTATGCGCAGTAGGATCTGCCTTAGGGTTGGCTCTTTCACCAACATCCACTTATAGCAAAGTGCTGTATCAATTTGCTAGTCTCAGTGGCATCATGTTTATCTTGGCAATCGTCTTCTATACGCTATTTTCCAAGTATAACAAAGAGGAGGGGAGGATGAACCAAATGGAAAGGGACGTAGAGGATGAGCGACGAGACGAGCTTTGACAGACCGAGCAGCTTCGTTAGTCACACTAAGTAAACCAAGCTGCAGCTGGTAACTATGAACATCCCGAATTTTAAGAGTATCACACCACAGAGGCTTTTCAAGATTCTTTGAATTTGGAAAGAGGTGGTAAAACGGGAAATTCCGTCGATGATAGCTGATCCAGGTGGCGCTATGACCTACGCATCCAGCATCGTGTATCAATGTCAATATAGCTAGAAAGGAAAACTGGATAGATACTGTATACTTCTTCTCAGCGCCTCACTCTGCGAATGATGATGCCAGCATTACTCTAGTTGCATAACTGTGGGGGATGCGCTTCTCGGCAGGGATTCTGTCGTTACACTACAGCAAAGTTACCCCTACCCAAGCGCATCTATACTACATTACTTGTCATTGGCTGCAGTCTTCTGGGAATGTTGTTATGCTAGGAGATGACCGACGTCGTAGTAAGCTTAACATTGGCATAACCTCGGTCCCAATCAAATATTGATTACCATGGGCCAAGATCACGGTAATTATTTAGCTAAAGCGGCTTGTCGCCGAAGACACGGGCGCTTTTCTTAATTTAGACGACGAATATTAGTGTGATGAACTCATTGTGAGCACCTCCTCACTCTCCCATTCGCTTATATCCGAGAAGCCCACTCCAAGCCTCAAGGATTTTCGGCGTCGGGTAGTGCTCATACCGAATCCCCACAGATCAACTCTTGTTTCACCTCTCCTACTCCGTACTATCGTGCATATCGGCGAGTTCATACCTCTTACATCTCGACAGTATGATGTACTAATCGTTAAGAATCATCAACATGCTAACCATAACCATAGACCAAATACGCTAAAACTTTATAGAAGCTTACGGTAATGCGTCTAGCGAAGTGAGTATGTCGTTAATGCCGAACCAGTATGCGAACCGTTTAGAAGCGGGCCCGAAGCTTGGTCATGCAAGGTTCCTTTCATTGAACAGTTAGGAAATAATTACCGGATTTAGCAATTTAATTGCAGGCACGCTGTGTTCGGTTAAGTATGGTTTTGACAGATCCACTACACTATCACTGGCTGAATATGTTGCAATACAGTTAAAGCATGATGTGATTTGAATTGGCCTTGAATGTAAATTGAAGATTGGCTTTGACGTCTACTTTCTCCATGTCATCTTAATTCTTCATCGTGGGTTTGATGGCAAACTGTTTGAGGTACAGATAGTGTTCCATATTTTCCGCTACGTTCTTCCGAATGATGGCACATCCTGCTTCGCCATACTTCTCCGTCCAACGCACGATGTCACTCTCGAGCGACGTTGATCTCTGACATGCATGATCAGTTAGTTTGTTCATCTTGATGAGGTGGGTTACATGGTGGAGAGCTGTGGATCGACACGAGGAAGTGATGATGATAATGCCTAGACATAAGATGCTTGGCCGAGCTAATGTAAGCCAACTCAGAGCGAGAAACGTACCGATGGCCGCGCTTCGAGCGATGTGCTCTTCAACACGGTATCGTGAAACGGAGCCCAGTTTTTGAAAGCGTCTTGGGCCCGTTTTTGTTCAAATTCCGAGCCCCAGGTGAGCATGTCTCGATCAAACGAGACACCCACCGAGGCACAAAATTGGCTGACGACATCCTCCGGGTATGTGAGCAGGTCAATAGCATCGACAACACAGATCTCGTTGTCAGTGCCCAAGCCCATTACTTCTGCGCGCATCAAGTACTCGAACAGGCGACGCATTTCTTTATAGCCTGCATCCTCTGCTTTGAACCCGTGCCATCCAGTCACTAACGATTTTGGCGGTGTTGAGCATTCCCATAGGCTCGGAATACTATTTTGTGGATTCCGGATCAAGAAAGTAAAGTGGAACCCAGATAGTAGTTCTAATGGGATCACAGTCGGGTTAGGTAGGATGCAGCCATCGTCGCTGCTGCTGTCGTCAGCAGCGGCAGTATCATCTTGCAGACGAGTGCGCCCGTTATTATGAATGCCGTGTCGAAGAGAGGGTGCGATGTAGGGCCTATTGTCTAGTATTGGCATCAAACACTTGCCCATGTCTTTCACAAACACGCGCTTGCCCTGATCTTTTGCATTAGCGCCTCAATCTAACGTTGCAAGCAAGGGTGTGCGGGACTCCGGTGCAGACCGGATAGTATCGCCGGCATAACAACCCTAACCGTGGTACATGTAATGATTCAGCGAAATGACAACATGAGTTACTAACCCGCAACTTAGCATTGTTGATGAGGTCTAGTGCTGTGCGATACGTATAGTCTCCATAGCCCCTTTCAGCGCGGAGCTGCTCGACGTTTTCATATCTCTCTGTCAATTTCTCGGGGCCCCAATGATAGGCATCAGAGAAGGGCTCGTGGACACATTCTATATCGTTAACACGCGTTAAGAATATCTGACGATCGATTAGCCACGTTTCACGATATGAAAGACTTATACCATACTCTTTCAAAGGCCGTAGAACAAGCACGCGGATGAGTGACAAGGAAAATGGGCTTCGGAGTTGAGGTAAGGCCCGGCATAGTGGAAAGAAAGATATTGAGTTTTATTTGCCTGTATAATGTGTAATGTGACGAAGCTGTCTCATTCTACGAATCTCAACAGCTTTATATACCTCGGACACGGTGCTCATATACAATTGGAAAGAAATGTGGGTTAGTTTCTCATGCCGATCAACTCATAGTCTAAGTCTTTGTACCAACATATGTGCTGAGGCGGCAAGAACAGTTTCCAAACACTTTACCTCCGCGAAGGGGCAACGAACTCGCCAAGGCTTTGTCTCGGGTTGTCGGCACCAAGACAGGCTTAGGGAGGGTGTGATATTTTGCACGCCAGAGGCACGTACATTCTGCCTTCGGGAAGCGATAGGGGTGGAAGCAAAACGGCATGAAAGACCGTGTTGAAGTATCAGTGGATCCCACCCAAGAAGGACTATACACTCCTTGCGTATAGACGTCTTTAATAAAATAATTACCGGGGCATTTTCTACCTCAGAGTCCATGTCTCGCTAAACAACCAATGCCACCCAAGTATAAACCATGATAGGTTGCGCTAGATGGAAGAGTTAGGTAGGTATTTTCCTACCAGAACCATGGCGGGGCAATGTTGCCTTTCATGAAGTTAGAGGCAGAGAATATTCTTCCCAACATTCAAGATTATCATAGCACTTACACAACAGAAGAATTCCAAATAAGTGAACACATACAGATTCCTGGGCACGCCGACGAAGCTGACACTACGGCCGTCGTATAATTGAAAGCATTTATAGATCACATGTCATATAATATGTGGCCCGCAGCGGTTCATTTACATTTTCAATGCCTACTAATGATGCCGCCTAGACGTGCCAAGGTTACCTCGTATGACACCGCCTCCCACATTCACACTTTTCTCTACTTACGGGTCCCGGGCCTTCCTGAAACGCATTGTTGAGCGATATTGTGGGTTGATCCAGCGTATTACCTGAGTCATGCATGTTATCCCAGAAAGGTGTCATCGTTTGAGTGGATGATAACTTTGATAGCCGCCCATGAGGGGTCATCGATGATCTAAGAAGGCCTCGAATTATTTTTTCTGTCCGGCTCTGCTTCAAGAGAACAGAATCCAAACTTCATTATTCCTTATTATTTTTACATATTTTGCCAATCATACAGCCATTTTGAGCCATTCGCTTGACACAAGCAACAATTACCAGCTACGAAAATGGACAAGTCCAGCATAGCCTATCTTCAAACTCTCAATCTCACCAATCTTATGAGCAAAGCTGCTGGCGAGTTGGGCAAGCTTTTAGACGCATGCCAAAACCAAGGTTTCTTCTATCTAGACCCTTCGAATTATGAGGCTGCTAAGCCCCTGGATGATCGCCGCAAGGCTCTATCATATACCAAAGAGTGGTTCGACCGCCCTATGGAGGAGAAGATGAAGCTTCGACAAGATTCTGTGACCAAAGGGTTCGAGCTCCTATGAGCTATTCAGGAATCTAGGCACCGGCTGACAAGATCAACAGTTACAAGCCCATCGGCACGCTGTCTGGAGTCGTCAAGAATAAGAAGGATGGCTTCGAGAATATCAAAGTTAGTATCTATCCGAAATCCACCTATTGATGAGCTTTTGAATAATTTTAAATATTAACACAAGCCCTGACTAGATGCCTAGGGACGACTTTATCAACGGTAATAATGCGCTCCCTGAGGGCCTGAGCCCGCATTTGGACGTATTCCAACGAGATCTTGATCTCTCACATACTGTGACAATTTCGATCCTGTCATGTCTTTCGGACCTACTGAAGCCAACTGTCCGCTTTGAGGACTATCACCGTGGCAACAAAGCTTCACAGTCAACAATGATGTACTTCCGCTATGCGAAACAGCATGACCAAACGGCCGGTGTAGGTCACAACATGCATACCGACCTTGGTACTCTAACGCTGCTGTATTGCGAGCAATGGGGTCTACAGGTCTATAACCAGGGGAATGACACATGGGCGTACGTCGAGCCAAAGCCGGGCCACTACGTTGTCAATGTCGGGGATGCGCTCCGCTTCATCTCGGGGAACAAGCTTCTTAGCGCGCTGCACCGCGTTGTTCCCGTGCCGGGCCACGAGACCAAATACAGGTACTCAACCGCGTATTTCCTCCGTCCCGAGAACGAGGCTCGCTTTCAGACGAGTGAAAACACGTCCGTCTCAGCCCTGGATTGGCACGATCGCAAGTACGACATCTTCAAAGCGGACCACGCCGAGCAGGAGAAGACCACGATCCTTACAGGCGGTATTGGTGTTAAAGCTTGAAGTGCCATGGAGATTATACTAGTCACAGTATAAGAAATCTCAAATAGTGTCTACAATATGTTAGTCATCCCAATTGAGACTGTATTTCAAACAAGATAGTGCGAGATAAACAAACGTGTTTTCACTGTGACAAGTCTCAAATATCCCATAACAAGAGTCTATTTACTGTTGGAAGCTATCAGCTCATACCACTGAAAGTATTTGGCATGTAGTCCTCAACCAAGTTCGCCTCCTTAAGTATATCCGTGCTAGAAGGTTTGACAATCTAACATGATCTCATCCCAAGCCTAAGCCGCAGTATATGTAGAGTCAATCTCTCCCCATTTCATGTTGCTGAATGTGACCTGAGGAGCTGGCTCAATGACCTGGATGTTTTTAGGGTCGCCTTCAGTCGCGTTACAAGGACCGGCACCCTGAGCTGAGCCGTCGAGCCATTGCATGAAGCCGCCCTCGTCCCACCAGAGACTGAAGGTCAGGACCATACCTCGGGTCAAGCTTTCGCCGAAGCCAGCTAAAGCTCCGAGTCTCATGAAGCTCGTAGCACCAGTTGCCGCGCAGTATTCATCGGTTGCGTAGTCAACAGCGGGCACACCCTCCTTGTCGATGACCTTGGCCTGAATGACCTTTCCGTCCTGCACATACAAGCGACGGATACCGGTCAGTGTTCCATTAGCATCTGCAGGGAATTGAGTTACAACAGTGAAGGGCTTAGTCGTGTCGACATCGAAGTCTGCGCCCTCTCCGTAGTAGTCGGGTTGGCCGAATCGGTATGTGTTCCAACCGCAACCGTTCTTGTCGCACACTCCCTGGGCCGCGCACTCATCTCCAGCGCAGAGGTAAGGACCGGTCTGGTTGCAAGGGTGAGGGGCAATCTGGGTTGATCGGGCATTTGCCTCCCAGATGTCCATCTCATTGCAGCACGCCCCCTTTTTACCGACATTGCCCTACAATCTCGTGTCAATGCCACGTCATAAGAACCTGTTGAGTTTGAGGGCTACTTACCACGCCATTAATGAAGGGAGTAACGTAGCACTGGGCATCGCAGTATCCAGTTCCCCAAGTGGCACCGCCAGGGTTAAGGTCGCTCTGGCCACCGTCTTCCAGCATCTCACCCATGTACAGAGCACTGTTCATGCCGCACGGCAAGTGCGTGGAATCAACATCGAAGGAAAACTCTTGTCCGGTGAGTTTCAACATCTCGTACTTGTCCTTGGCTTCGTTGAGCAAGTATATCCGAGGAGACACAACTCTGCCATTGACGATCTGCTCCATCAGGAGTTCATCTCCATTGGTCGTGACACCGATCGAGCTGTAGTCCTGGATGCTTCGCATCACACAGTTCTCGGCGCATGCTTCTTCAGTCGGGCAGGCCGTAGGGTCTGGGCCGTTGCCCCATTCACCGCAACTCGCTCCGCTGGTAGCCTGACTAACACCATGAGATCCGGAATCTAAGACGAGGTAGTTCGTGGCTTCTGTGCATCCATCCGCCTTTGTGCATCTGTATGTTGTGATCTTCGGGTGGTTATCGGCAGCACCAATCGGCTTTTGGGCCCGAGAGAGACCCAAGAGGGCAAGACCGAATAAGAACTGCTTGCCTGTCATTGCGAATAACTATGATATCTTTTTCCTATAATCCGTGAAAGCTTGGTCTATCAAGTAGTTAAGAGAGTCCATGTTCAAGCATAACTTATATAGAGAATTGATCCTAACGTTTGTGTGTGGCATCATTTGGTACTCCGTGTTGCCAACTTCGACTCTCTCCGTGAGCCAAGATGCTGAGTTCATCTACTGACGACGATTTGATCCGTTGTTGTTATTGCCAAGATATAAGAGTTGTTTCATTAAGTGGAATATGGCCTTCCGAATGGGGGAGTGTGGGAAAATGGCCCGTGATCCCGGTGCCGTTGAGAGCAGACGATTGGAGTGTCTTGGTATCGGTCTTGGGATACAAGTCCAGTTAAGACTTTCTACACTTCGCCTATGTCGCATCTTAGGCAGATAATCGAAGTAGGCCGTATTGGCATGTCCAGAAAGGGGCTATGATCGTCCTTCATGATGGCAAACAGGGAGATTCCTATCGGATGGAACAACTGGGAAGCCGCTACAACAGACAACGATAGCCATGTATGGAAATTGTTGTATGGATCTAAGATCCGTATATGCCAGTTGCTACCGTAGTTGTATGATCATAGCTTATAAAGAGCGATGTATCAGCCGTGCCCAAAATGGCCTTTGTTCCTGGAGCACAATTTGCCATTGCAGGAGCGATCGTCACATTTCTTGTCCCGTATGGGCCATCAAGCATATTAATCACTACCGATGAGCGAGCTCATTGGCCCTAACTGAACATACTGGGATCATATCACTTGGCCGGGAGATTGCCTACAAAGGCCGGCCGACGATGATTTTTGATAATAAGATGAAGCTTTCACTGAAGATTTTCTCCTCCATTGAAAACAAAGTACTTCGCCTTATCATGATTGTCTCCCCCACCTACTCGTTAGAGGACAACCGCTGTCAATGCAGATCGGTAGGATGATGTTTTCCCCTTTACCCCAGACGGCAATGATGATCATGGATCCCCGCACCCCAGCCAAGGGACCATGGGGAAATTTAAGATGCAGGGGTCCAACATGCCGAGATATGTGGAGAGCATCATTGGCATAGGGAACTGTAACACGGCTCCCGAAATAGCAATCATTGTTCTCAATGCTCGGCCTGCATCTATGTTGCAAGTTATCATGGATATGGTTATACCATTAACTGTTACAGAGATTGCGGAATAATAAAGGCGTATTTCTTGTGATTTGGTGGCGTGAAATTACACGGTCACTATTATCATGCTCAAAATACTGTGAGTATGTCATAGTAATGCTTGATAATTTCTCCGACAGACTAAGAGCGTGAGCGGGGAAGTGTAACCGAGACCCTGACCCGAGACATCTCCACATCCAACAGCGGTGACGTCTCTTTGTTCAACTGCTAGACTGCTAGTAATGCATTGTTATACTCTGTTTCAATGGTTGCAACATGAAGTGAGAACATATTTGGCTTCTGTAACAATCTTATCTTATTTCACGATCTCGCTGCATGGCAAAATATGGCCGACAGTATGACGAAACTAGATGATGATGGAGCTCCCACAGCAGTCCATCATGACAGCGCGAGCAGCCCTCAATCAGGTCTCGCCGCTCGAGATGTGGACGTTGCAATGGCCTTATTTGACTCGCCAGAGCAACTCCACGAGCCTATAGATCCAGTTGAAGAACGAAAGCTCGTGCGAAAGGTTAGCAAGAGCAGTGACCAGTTACGTCAAAGACAATAGTTAACTCACAGGTGCCGAAGATCGATTTCATGATTCTTCCGTATCTCGCAGTCTGCTACGCTTTCTTTTATATCGATAAAACAACTCTATCTTATGCAGGTGTGTACCCCTGCTCAGCTTATCTCCGAAACCTCTCTAACATAGTTGAAGCAATTTTTGGGATCCGGGAAGATCTTGATCTGCAAGGTTCCGACTACAATTGGCTGAGCTCGGTTTTCTACTTTGGCTTTCTATTCTGGGCATTTCCTACGAATTTCTTGATGCAGCGCTTCCCAATTGGTACTTTGGCATTTCCATTCGGCTTCCAAAATGCTTCTAACAACCAATAGGAAAGTATCTGGCCGTTAATATCTTCTTTTGGGGTATGTGACTCGCCTTCTGTTCTTGAATCCTACTAACTCATTGCATGTTTCTTCCTTATGCTTCAGGCAGCCGTCAAGAGCTTTGGCCAACTACTGGCTCTCCGGTTTCTCGCCGGCGCAGCGGAGGCTTGTTCTGACCCTTCTTTCATGCTGATCACCTCGATGTGGTACACACGAAAACAGCAGCCGGTGCGTATGGGGTTATGGTATACAGCAAATGGATTCGGCATTGCCTTGGGCGGATTACTTGGCTATGGTAAGTATCGCACCACATCTAGAGCTGATATGAGCTGACCTAGTCACCAGGGATCGGTAGCATTAAAGGCGCTCTCCCATCCTGGAAATACGAGTTTCTTATCATAGGAGCTCTATGTTCTACGTGGGGGATTGTGATGTTCATATTCTTGCCAGACTCTCCAGTCACAGCAAAGGGTCTTTCGAAGAGCGAGAAGCGCATGGCAGTTCAGCGCCTGAGAGAAAACCAGACCGGCATCGAGAACAAGCACTTGAAAGCGTATCAGGTCAAGGAGGCGTTCCTCGACATCAAACTTTACCTATTCTTCGCTCTTGGAATCGTTTGCAACGTTCCTAATGGCGGTATCTCCAACTTTGGTACTTTGATCATTCAGGGGTTCGGGTTCAACAAGCTGGGCACGACACTATTGCAGATTCCATACGGAGTTCTGATAGCGATCAGTATTCTGATATGTGTCTACTTGAATGACCGATTTACCAACAGGCGCTGCGTCTTCATCTTGCTATTTTTGATACCCAACATCACCGGTGCATTCGGTCTGCGGTACATCGGCACAGACCAACAAGCTGGCCGACTCGTTGCTTATTACTTGACGGGCCCCTACAATGCTGCTTTCGTTATGGTACTTTCCCTTCAGACTGCAAATACAGCCGGCCATACTAAGAAGGTGGTCACCAATGCTGTTTTGTTCCTCGGATATTGCACTGGTAATGGTAAGTAGCCCCCTCCCTCCGTCCCTCTGCCCCTCGCCCCTCGCCCATATGTTCATGTGTCCCCTTGAACTGGACACTTAGCTAACAATTTCACAGTAAGTCAACGACTTCATCTAGCCAATCGCGATCATGGCTCTTTATTAATACCACTTGGTCTGCTGCTCGAGACAATTCTTACTAACTTATTCCAATAGATCATCGGACCCTTCTTCTACCTAACAAGCCAGGCGCCTTCCTACGAACTCGGGATCTGGTCGATGATCGTCTCACATCTGATTGAAGCACTTATAATTACTGTGCTATGGTTTCTCCTCCGAAGAGAGAATAGCCGCAGAGATCAACTACAAGCTGCTGCGGAGGGCGGACTCGAAGGCCGAGACTTAGATACTACTGCATTCGCGGATATGACAGACCGGGAGAACATGAACTTCAGGTACATCTATTAGACCAACAGACCGATATCCAACCTGTACAAACGATCTAGCTGTACCGAAAATAGGATGAAACGGAGTGAGCTTGGTAGTTGTCTGTCATGAAGTGATGAGCAACAGACACAGCATACAGCAGGGCGTCCTGAGAGGGTCGCTATGAGTGCCTCGAGGCGTACCACTTATTATATACTCGAGCATAAGTACGAGGGCCTAGTCTGGAATTGAACGAACATATCACTCTGAATGATGTTGATCTCTACCTTATGCCTTATAGACTATTTTTGACCCTGGTGTTTTTACGGATGCGACGGCACTCATACTAAACAAGGATAGACGGCGGTTCATCAATTCTCTGATACTGTATTCGCGAAGGGTGATTCTTTGAGGTAGTCAAACCAGCGAATTTGGCTATCTAAGTTCCTTGGGGTTTCATCTTTCAGTTGACTACTACGCTATAGGCCAATGAATTCACCCTCCCATTGCGAACAAGCCGTCTACTTACTATGGGTCTGTGGTGTCGCCGCTGAGGCATAAAGTCTACTGAAAATGCTTTGACTAACCTCTCATCCCAACACTGTTTGCGATGAATTACAAAACAACACTTCTAACCGTTCGATAATAGTGCCGCAAGCACCGCTCTTCTGTCACAGAATCGATCAATCCTATTCTATATGATCATCTGTGAGTCATGAAGGATTCGATGCTTTCAGATCAAGGACCGGCCTAAGAGGCTGTCGCGGTAGTGTTTACTAGATGGATTGCTCACAAGAGCTCATGACGTCTCATGTCCTGTGAGAGACTTAGGGTGCAGCAATTGAGAAATTCCTCATGATATACACACTATTAATTAATTGACACACTTGTGTACCTATTCGTCAGTATCACTCTAAGACCGAGAGCGAATGTCTATGACCCTTTCCCACATGAGTCCTCAAAGTAATGCTTCTTCACAGTCGTGAGCAGCCATCTTCTTGATGGCGAGAAGTCAGGTGCTACGTAGGTAGGTAACCATATATATCTCACTATATGAGCTACTCACATCTTATTGAATCACAATCGACTTTCATGCAGTGTTTCAACTCGCGTGTGTGTGAAGGATATAAAGCTGTTCAATTGTCTAGGATCATGTCATTACCTACACTAACAACTGAGCTGATAGGTAGTTACACCCTGTGAAGTATATTCGTGAAAAGCTAGATATGTACCTGCATTCAAACTTATCAGCGTTTCCAAGATCGCGTAGACGCATGCACGTCAAGATACTTAATTTTTGACAGAGATGCGTAGGACTTCGTAGGCATGCTCATTCCATTTGCGCGCAATGTAACCTTATGGAACTGGGTAAGGTGATTATGTGGCTGGAGCACGTGGCTTTGTCCCGAGTCCCAGGTGGCTCATCTCCTCCTACTTGCCGAGATTCTTTCGAAGCGAAATATTCTTCGCTTCTCCTTCGACCCCTTGACTGCGGTCTTTTTGCTGAATTAATGCTTACACTTCCTAAGTTCAGTAGCTTGCTACACTACAAATTCATCACACCTAAATCTTCAAATCGCGCGCAACATAGCTCCAAATCGAGAAAGAATTGGCTCATCCAAGCCAAGCGGCTAACATGAGATCAGCGAGGCAGTGCAGCGTATATAATATACCGCAAGTCACCTAATAGCCTCCCTAAGCATTAAGTATACGAAACGAATAGCGTTCTGTAACCAACAAAGACTGTCAATTCACTCGTGCCCACACTCACGAACCGACCGACCAACTGCACTAAAATCAATCTCTCGTATATGCGCATGCGTAACTTGGAAGAAAAGAAACATCGAACGATGACGAAAGTTTTACTAAAGTCCGGTAGGTAGCCCCGTAGCCGTAGCGCGTGTCTATGTCTCAAGTGGCCGGGCCGGGTTTCCTAGGTCAGGTTGGTATGGTATTCGGGATATGCGCGTATGCAATCAATTAATTCCACACGCCTCGCATAGTATGATAGGGCCATCACCTGCAATCCGGTCCATTATATGCATACAGAAGTGAAAAGAAGCTCGCGTGTTCTATCTCCCTCGTGTATGTAAGTGAGGTAGCCCAGAGAGCACTGACAAGCGCTGTAAATTCACGCAGACAATCGAACTCCCGGCCTATAGTATTACCGTCTAGGAGAAAAAGGGGGCACCGAGGCCTCCCAGATGCACTCGTACCGACATATTACATACCACAGCCGTTGGTTACAGCTTCCGACGGGTGTCAACAACCTGCCGAAGCGGCCGACATAGCGCCTGAAAATGACGGGATGCAGACCTACCTACATCCTATATCCCACAGGCTCCAATCTACGTGCTTATAATCTGTCTGCTGTGCATCCCAAAGCCGCAAGCGAAGGCGAAGCTGCTCGAGCGTACGCAATCACGATATCATCGTGAAGTGCCAATTAGAGGCATCAATTCCTAAGGACCAATTCCTATAGGTAGAAGCACAAGTTCAGAGCCCACAATGGACAGCGATCGGACCGTACGTATTAATTAATATACGGCCAGAAATACGACGTAAATACGCATTTCCCATGGGGTGCATGAACGGTGTGGCTGGTTTACATACTGCTGATTTCCACCGTAGGCATTCCATAAGCGGCGAAAGAGCAAAAGAATAAGCTCGAGTTCCCCTTTTCAGCCCTTTGCCCGATCCGAGTCCCTTCCTGACTCTCTACTCTAATAGCACCTACTGTAGATAGATAGTAACTTAGGCCTCCGATAAATGGTGTGCGTACAATATTCCTGAAACACGCATGAAGGATTTCCACCAAGGAAACTTGCATTACTTACCTGCCTGCCTACCTACCAGCGGCAGGCCGGATAGCGCTCTGACGCGGGTTGCTTGCTGGTGCACTAGGTAGTAAGAATCCCGTCGCCGTGTTTGGCAAGCCTTCTAGGCTACCTAGGTCAGGTAGTTTGACTGTTAGCAGGTTGGGGGCTTACAGTAATGTAGGACGGTAATACACTACTACAGCTCTGCTATGAGCCTGAAAATTTGTGCTGAGCACCTGAACCGCCTAGGCTTGCTAGCGGTGCGTCGAGAACGACGCCCTGTCCGATTCAGGTCCAGGGGAAAGCGAGGAACCAAGCCAAGCCACGGCTCCTAGTCTAGCATAGCAGCCACACTAATATCGTTAGCGATCAATCCCATATCATCCCCATGCCGCGAGCGAAGATGGTCCCCCATTGATCCATTGATTCATTGACTCCAAAAAACCCCAAATCCCATGACTTGAGGTAGTGTAGGTAGGTATGCGTATGCGTAAGGTGATCGTGAGTGAGATCGGGGAAAATCTGCGCACGGCGCTCAAACCAGAACCCCCAAATCGCGACCTACCTCTTTTGGGCGGGCCGCTGCATGACGAAAACAAAAACGGGTTTTCTGGGGACTGGTGGCGCGGCGGCAATCGCAGCGCATCGCATCATCCATCATCCCATCCACCGACTCCCCCCACGCGCGCTCATCATGACCAGACTCGTACGAACTGGCAGCAGACCGAGTGAGATAAAACTGCACGAACAGCAAGTACATACCAAGCTATGTATGCGTAAGTTAGTGTAGTAGAGAGTAAATCGGATGTGTCCCGAACCAACATCTCAGTGGGGTCAGCTGACCGAGTCTCCAAGCTCAGCGATTGGGTTAGGGGCCTCAAGGGGGTGACAACGAGGTGGACGGAGGCGATTGGACGTGTGCTTCACCGCACCTCTTTACCCGCAGATTATCCCGTGCTAGCCGTGCTAGGCATTCAGGGATTGGGGGTTCTCCATTACTGTACTATATTTGCATTCGCGGTCCGGTGGCGGCGCCGGGCCACATCGGCTCATGACCAGCGCGGCACCTAACGCTGTGCTGCGCGAAAAGGGAGCGCGCGGTCGCTGGCTGGGCTGTGTGCTGTGCTGTGATGCTGTGCTATGTGCTATTATGCGTATGTTGTGCCATGCTAGGCCTAGCTAGTTGGTGTACCTTCGACGCCTGGCATTGGCTCTGCTGGACTCTGTTCTGACCTGCCGCGCTGGTTCAGTCAGCGCCACGGGGTCAAAATGGGAGCGATGCCTTCTTTCGTATCCGGCCGTCGGGGGGTCCTGGTAAATCGTCTTATTCTTATTTTGATTTAATTTTTCAGTCCTGTTGTCTCCAGTTTTCCTTTGTTCATCGCCCTACTCCCTTCCTCTTTTGATTGAGAAGAATTCTGGAATTTTTCTCTTTCTGAATCATTGCCTTTACATCCCTCTCCGGGCAACTGTCCTGACAGAGCTTGTGCCAAGTCGGGATCACAAACAGCCCTGTTCTTCCGAAGACCCCCGAACCGGACTCGGTAGATTTCGGAGACACACTCCTGGGCCACGGAACCGGCCACCACCTCACTAACTCTTTTCCAATGACGATTAATTCGGGCAGCACGGGCAGGGAGGTGGATAGGCCCGTAGCAAGAAATGGTGCTAACGGTGTTCATGGCACCAATGGGTCCAATGGCCACAATAGCGCCCATAGTACAAACGGTACCAATGGTACAAATGGTAGCAATAACAACACCAACAACGGCAGTAGCAGCAATGGTAGTAGTGACAACAACAACACAGCTCTCTGCCGCCCGACGGCTGACGGTTCGCGATATGAGCTGACGAGCGCGACGGCCATGCCCAAGGCAGGCGCGTTCCTCTGGAACCAGCGGATGATGATCCAGATGACATGCCGGGGCTACGCGACGGCGCAATTCATGCAGCCGGAGCCGGCCAAGTACATGCACGCGCCTAACCTCGAAGCGAGAACGTTCATGCAGCCGGAACAGAACTACTATGCACACCACCCGGGCCGATTCGTCTACGTCAAGGATGAAGAGACGGCGCAGATCTTTTCGGCGCCGTTCGAGCCCGTCCGCGCCAAGCTGGACAAGTTTATCTTCTCGGCCGGTAAGAGCGACGTACGTTGGACGGTCGAGAAGCTGGGGTTACGGGTGGAGATGACACTGGTCATCCCGACGCACGATGTAGCTGAGCTGTGGACCGTGCAAGTGACAAATCTAACAGACAAGCCGCGGAAAGTCAGCGTGTACCCGTACTTCCCCTTTGGCTACATGTCGTGGATGAACCAATCGGGCGAATGGCGACCTGACTTGTGTGGTATCGTCGGCAGCAGCATCACGCCGTACCAGAAAGCTGAAGACTACTTCAAGAACAAGGAGCTCAAAGATAAGTCGTACTTCCTGTGTGAGACGGCGCCGACGGCCTGGGAGGCGAGACAGAGCGCGTTCGAGGGCGACGGTGGCCTGCACGCTCCATCGGCCATAACTGAGCATGAGGAGCTCGGCGGTAGCGATGCGCGCTACGAGACGCCGGCGGCGGCGGTACAGTACCGGCTCACGCTGGCGAGCAAGGATTCACACACATTACGGTTCTTGCTAGGGCCAGCACTTGACGATGAGGAAATCCGTACGATGCGGTCGCGGTATCTAAGTAAGGGCGGCTTCGCGAAGTGCGCAGCCGATTACGCTGCATACATCGCGAAGGGAACGGGCTGCCTGGAGATCACGACGCCAGATGCAGCGCTAGACAACTTCGTCAACAACTGGCTGCCAAGACAATGTTATTATCACGGCGACGTTAACCGGCTGACAACGGACCCGCAGACGCGCAACTATCTGCAGGACGGGATGGGCATGGCGTATATCGCGCCAGCGGTGGCGCGACGGGTGTTCGTGAAGGCGTTGTCGCAGCAGGAGGCTACGGGTGCCATGCCTGACGGTATCCTGTTGACCGAGGGTGCCGAGCTCAAGTACATCAACCAGATTCCGCACACGGACCACTGCGTATGGTTGCCGGTAACACTGGAGACATACCTCAACGAGACAGCTGACTGGGCCCTGCTGGATGAGCCCGTGGTCGATTCGCGAGGCAAGTCGCAGACTGTGTTCGAACGCATCTCTCGCGCTGTCGACTGGCTCCTGTCGGCACGCGACGAACGTGGGCTCAGTTACATCGCACAAGGTGACTGGTGTGATCCCATGAACATGGTTGGCTATAAAGGCCGGGGCGTGTCGGGCTGGCTAACGCTGGCGACGGGCTTCGCATGCCGGCTCTGGGCCTCTGTGTGTGAGCATCGCGGCGCCAACGAGCTGGCGGCGCGCTACCGTGATGGTGCTGAGGCAGTCAACGCGGCGGCCAACAAGCACATGTGGCACGGCGACTGGTTCGCACGCGGCATTACCGACGACAACGTAGTGTTCGGTGTGGCGTCGGATCGCGAGGGCCGGCTCTGGCTCAACCCGCAGACGTGGGCCATTCTCAGCGGCGCGGCGTCGGAGAGACAGATCCGGCAAATGCTGCCGGCGGTAGATGAGCAGCTGTCAACGCCGTACGGCACGCTCATGTTCGCGCCGCCGTACACGGCCATGCGCGAGGACGTCGGCCGCGTGACGCAGAAGTACCCTGGCTCGGCCGAGAACGCGTCCGTATACAACCACGCCGCCGTCTTCTACATCCATGCGCTGTACGGGCTCGGTGACTCCGACCGTGCTTTCTCTGTCCTGCGCAAGCTTGTGCCTGGCCCTGACCACGATGACTATGTCCAGCGCGGCCAGCTACCGGTCTTCATCCCCAACTATTACCGCGGTGCTTGGCATGAGTACCCACGGACTGCCGGCCGCTCCAGCCAGCTCTTCAACACTGGCACTGTGTCGTGGGCTTACCGCTGTATCATCGAAGGTCTTTGCGGCCTCCGTGGCGACGCCGACGGCCTCGTCATCCATCCCCAGCTGCCGCCGCACTGGAACGGCATGCGCGTCAAGCGCTTGTTCCGCGGCGCTACCTTCGAGCTTGACATCCGCAAGGCTGATGTCGACGATGTCGTTGTGCGCTACCGCGACGCCGTGCTCCCTGGTGCCCGCTTCACGTCTATCCGTGCTGGTGAGACATATCAGCTCTCCGTATCTGTGCCCAAGTAAAGCCGCAAGGCGAGCGGAACTTCTTGATGTATCTGTGGATCTGCAGTCGTTGCCGTAGTGGATAGGGAATTTTGCATTGTGTGTGCATACTTATGATGAAGTGAAGAAGAAAAGGGAGCATAGGCGGGGGTGGGTTGATGAGCTCGAGCAGGGCCGAGAGTGTCCGAAACGGTGCCCTGTGCGCCGTGTAACCCAACTATCTAATCGCCAACCTTATTTATTTTACCTGAGAAGGAGCTAGATGCAGACATATGTTCTTGCTGTTTTTGCATGGGAGGACAGACCGCTCCTTTAGCTCACGTTATAATGCTAGATTCATCAATAGGATTCGTTAAACCACGTGGGAAAAGACCGCAACACTGTGAATTAAATATGTAAGATAAACGTGACAGTCACCATGCCAACTTTCCCCTCTCTCCTATCCACTGTACCCCAAGTAGAGTCAGACAATTTAGCCCTGCTGCAACACGTAAATACACATGACGTGATTCTGTTTCGCACCAAGTTCGTCAGAACACTCCTCATTCACGCAGGACCATTCTGAAAAGATCGAATTCCATGACGCCAGGTCGTATATGCATTCCTCAAACTCTATCTGCGGTCCACTGGATGCGATCTCGACCCGCTTGGCCCCGCTCTTGACCAGAAAGCTCACCCAGGAAACTCTCGCGGCTGCGGATCCTGTGGCTTCCATCGAGAGGCTCAGAGACGGGGCCTGTCCGTATGCAGTGTCATGCTTTTGCTGCCCAATCTACAAAAAAATCCAGGGTCGCTCGCTTCATCATTACATCCGCATATTTTTATAGTACAAGCATACCCACGCCAGACACCACAGCGGTGATGACGTAGGCAACGAAAAACGTCTGCCCAAAGTTGAAGAAGGCGGGCGTCGAGAGCCCGTTGGGCGCCGCGGCGCTGGACGACGAGCTCGCACCGCCGGTGGGCGCAGCCACGCTACCTGCTCCGTCCGTACCGGCGGCCTGGAGCAGGGCAGAGCAGCTACCCGTCGTCTTGGGGTCTTGTGTCTTAGCCAGGCCATCGAAGTCGCACGCGGCCGCCTTGTTCGACGAATCCTGGGCCATGTAGTACTGGTTGGCCACGAAGGCAAGCTGCTGCTTGGGCGAGCAGCCCGAGATGGCGCCGAACTCGCCGGTGGTGGCGTTATGCTGGATACCCACGCAGTACTTTCCCTGTTCTTCTCCGCAGATAAACCCGAACTCGGAGCCATACGAGTCGACATCATCCGAATCAACAGTGCACGTGAGGCTCGACATGGCGCAATCGCAGAGTTCAGGGTTGACTGGCGGGGGTAGAGGCGAGGCCACGGGAGCCCACGAGGCGTCCTGGGTCGGGCAGGCCGGAGGCGAGTTGGTCGGCTTGTACGCGCTCGAGGCTGTCGAAGTAGGCTTGACCTTGGCCAGTTGGCTCATCAGTGACGTATAGTCGGGCTCAGGGTTCACGTCATTGCCGTCAATCTGAACCAGGCCAAAGTTGTTCTCAGACTGGAACCACTGGTACACGATACCGCCAGAGAAGACCTCGGTCATGTTACCGTACAACACCTCTACCTCGGTGAAGGGTCGGTGTGTCGGGCCGCCCGGAATTCCCTCGTTGCAGCCATACTCGGCGAAGAAGACCGGGACTGGGTAATCGCTGAAAAACTGCACGCGCTCGCCGTAAGATGAAGCCTCATAATTGCTGAAGCCGCACCACGAGTAGACGTTGTAGCCCCAGAAGTCGATGGTCGTGTCAGTGCCGTCAATGGGCTGGCAGGCAAAGTAGTGGGCCAGTTGGTCGCGCGAAGGTACGTCTGCGGTGGCATAGCCGACACCGAGCGTCTGACGGTATTTCATCGTCTTGATGTAAGTCTTGGTGTCGCGGACCGCGGCCTTCACGAAGGCTGAGGCGGCCGTCTGGTTGGCCTTCTCGACGACTTCATTTCCAGCGAAGAAACCGATAACGTTGTTGTACTTGTGCAGAGCATCGACAACAGAAGTGTAGCGCTGGTACACGGGTACGGTCCACTCGGGCGAGTCGCTCTGGATAGACGTGCCGGGCTCGCTAAGATCGGCTACGACGTAGATGTCGTTGGCCGCGAGCATCTCCATACAGTCGTCGTGGTTGGCGGTAGGGTCGATGGCGTAGACACGGATCACGTTGGTGAAGATCTTTTTGAGGTACGGAATGTCGCGCGCACACTTGTCCTTGTTGGAGAGGGGGTCAGTGTACTGAACATTGCTGCTAGCCGAGCCGTTGGGCGAGAAGTTCTCTTGGTAGGCGACACCCTTCATGTAGCTGTTGTCGTCGTCGCATGTTAGCATAAACTCGGAAGTCGGGCGAAGAATGATAGGATCCATGGGTTTGTCCTTACAATTGGGAGCCATTGTTGTTGTAGAAGAAGTGCTGGCCGTAGACTTTGATATCGGGAATGGTGTCGTAGCTGGCGGCGTACGCAGACGCGGACAGTGCGGCTGCCCCGATGACCGTGGATAGCTTCATGATGGCGGACTACAATTACAATACGGGCCGCAGGCGGGCGAATCGACGGTTCTGCTGATGCTGAGCGATAGTGGGGATCGGATGAAGACCGTGCAAACAAGATGTGGCGGAACGGATGGTAGAAATTCGAATGCACGCGATGCGAAGAACTTTGAAGTCGGTAGAAGAGTGATGTGAAGAGTCAATGGATTGAAAAAAGACCAGAAGCGAGAGATGGTCTGTTGGCGTTTTTCGAAAAGCGCAGTCCTTAACCAGTCAAAGAGTGTTGATGTTTCGGATTTTTTATTATTTTTAGTTTTATGGTTTTCGCAACTTGCTGGATGCAGCAAATAACGAGGGTCGGACTGGAAAGACAAAAAGGTATAACGAATGAGGGGAGTTGTGCTGGTTTCAAAGCTGGGCTGACGCAGGTTTAAAGGGGCCAAGACTTTTCAAGTCTGGAAGCCACGCCCTGGCCCCATAAGATGACAATTACGCGTACTTGGCGCTCCGCCCCAGCCCTGACCCACCGGAACAAAAATAACAAGTCAAGCAGTGCTGTAGAATGCACTGTGCGCTCGTCGCAGACCATCGCCAAGTCGCGACAGCCTATAAATACCTTCTGCAAACCTGGAAACATATTC
The DNA here is from genome assembly GCA_022578715.1 of Nemania sp. FL0916. NCBI lineage: Eukaryota > Fungi > Ascomycota > Sordariomycetes > Xylariales > Xylariaceae > Nemania > Nemania sp. FL0916. Next base: position 31,241 of record MU390426.1, read on the forward strand.
CGTCGATGCATTGGTATTTAAGTGTCCCATTCCCGACGTGTTGCTTACGCTTTACAACTTAGAATTGCCTGTCAAATACTGATGGCCGTATATATGGAATTAGAGATCAGGCAAACGAGAACTTTATGCCTGATTGACAGGAGGCTGTCATCCATTCGTCCAATCCCTGTTCAAACACAAATCATATTCGGATACACGGCACAGCACACGAAGCCCAAACCGACGCTGCCCCAATATTCTGCCGCAGCGCCCTTGGTTCAGACTTCACTTAAACAAACGAAAATCAAACAACTTTTCCAATAAATTAGCCCTTCGTCATTTTCATTCTACATTGTCTTCGTTATCATCTCATCTCTCGCTAGCCTTAGTTTTCGTGTCGGTGAATCAACCAGAGTCGCGCTACCTAGCAATAAGCAGCTAGATCCAATATCAGCATCGCGCTACACGCCTAGATTCGCTCGTATTGACGGTCCACCTGTTCTCATCTCATCCCACCCCCACAAATCATGTAACAACAATAATACATTCGGTAAGTAAGAAGCCGGTCGTACGGACACTGGTACGGCGTAACACTCCTGTCCAAACTCGCAAACCATTGGCCGCCGGCACTTCACATAGGCAGTGTACGGAGTACGAAGTAGTGTACATACACCAATTACATGCCGGTCTTCTGTGCGGCGCCGGCGATCTCGCCGACCCAGGTGACGCGGTGGTCGGTGAAGAGCTCTAGGGCGGGTTCGACTTTATCGAGGGCATCTTCGTCGTCGAGCGTGCCGGCCTTGACGATCTTCGCGTCGCCGAAGGCGTCGGTATTGCGCCACAGCGTGCTGCCGCAGTCGCCACAGAAGTGCGACACGATTTGGTTGCCCGACCCGGCCGTCTTGGCGAAGGTCTTGGGCGTGCCCGCCAACAGCTTAAAATTCGGGCCCGGCATGATCATGTTGGTACTGTATGTGCTGCCCGTGATCTTGCGGCAGTCGAGGCAGTGGCACAGAGCCTGTGGTAAGACATCTTTATCAGTTCTTGTTCGAGGTTTTCGATAAGTCGATGCCAAGGCCGTGCGAGACATTCGATAGAGATGGATCAGAGCTAGTACGGTGACGAACCTTGCCCACCGGATCTCCTTCAACGGAGTATCGGATTTTTCCACAGAGACATCCTCCTTCAGGCATGTTGACGGTATGAATAGGTATGTATTGTAATTATATACTGTAAGTGGTGGAGAGTGGAAACTCGTAGTGTGTTGAATAGTTCTCTAAAGCCAAGCTTTAAAATAGTATTATACTGATCCTCGATGATCTACAATTGCGACGAACAACAAGCTTTCCTGACCCTCTTTATATGTGCAAATCCGACCACCACGTCGGGCTTACCCACCGGATATCGCCAATCCAGTCGTACGATCGTGAAAAGCCTCATCCTAGTCTAGTATCGAGCGGAGAATGATGCAGTTGCCTTCAAACTGTGCTTACATTATACGGAGAAACATTTCGAGTCAGGCTCGCGCCCTTTCTACTACAGTGCTGTCTCTCTCGCGGAGCACACTCGGCATTCAAGTGAAGCACAAAAACTCTTTCCGTTCGTAATCTACTACGCTTACCTAGGATCTACCGTAGCTTAGGGATTGAGGATCATCTCCGCGGGATCTGACTCCCGAGCCGCCTGATATATCTTACGCCTCATCCTTAACGCCCGTTTACCTACTGTAGTCTAGTAGCGCATGTCGCATAGCGTACGACCTGCAGCCCCCCGATCCACGCGGGGTAAGGAGGATTCCAAACAGCGCCCGGCCAAGGCCCGTATGTACAGCACTACTAGCTCCCGATCCCGTTCCTGGTTCTTTATTGGCCATATTCTTGTGGCGGAGATGCATCGTTTTGAGATAACTGCCAGCCAACAGTTCTATCATTTTCCGAAAACGATGAATATATTTCCTACGAACAGCCTCTGGGATATCTTCTACCCGCTATGCTGATCTTATAACACCGAACAAGACAATAATCACGTAAGCCAGGAGCAACTATTTTCCTGAGGGAGATGATCTAGAAACATAGTCGTGTCGTATTGTTACAGCTGTCCTATCTTCAAGGTAAATACTACACCATAGAATACGTGACCCAAGATATTCTACGTAGTGTTGTTAACAGTAGGTAGTAGCTGCTGGGAAACCTGCACGACTAGAAGGGACAGGATACGAATAGTACTAGATCAATTTGGGGAGAGAGAGCGAGACTGGTTAAATTCGTTAATGCTCTTGAAAATGAAACACTTGATCTACAATTATCACTGAATTTCAAGGTATGAGCAGTAAATGAGAAATAGGTGACGTACTTGGTTAAACGAATTGAAACATACAAAGTAGATCTGAGAACATCTACGCAGCAACTTACGTGCACTCAATAGGCCTGTCAGTACGGAGTAGCTTTGGTCCAATCGGAAGCTATGGAATGCATCATCACGGCACCGCCCATAGGTAAATGCAAGGGTGCCCCGCTGCTACTAGCGTTATCGAAGAAGCGCCAGGTCAGTGGTTCGGGGTGCATAACGTAGCTTCCAAGCTGGCCAACCATAGCTTTGCCAATCGGCACACGAAGAACCAACACACCACCAGCACAGAAGTACGGTACGAAGCAATAGCGACCCCCCTTCCCCGTCTCTGCCCGCGCGCATCCAGGTGTGCCAACTGTTGGATAATTTGACGAAATACCTGTATTTTTAGACTAGTGCCTCGCTAAGATACGGTGGGATATTACCGATCCCCACCTAATTTATATAAAGCAAAAAAATTCTGCACGGTAGTGTTCTAAAGCCCGGAAAACCAGTTGTTAAAATAATTTAAAATAATTAATAAATTATATTAATTTAATAAAATATATATTTATAAATAGTTTTTTAATAATTAAAAGTTTTATTTGTTTAAAAAAAGTTATTTAATTAATTATAAAAAAAAAAACTAGTTTTAAATTATTAACATAGTTATTTATAATAATATATAAATTATAATTAAATTAAAAAATATATATTAATAAAAAAAAAATTTTAAAATAAAAATTAAACATTTTAATATTTAATTAAATATATAATTAATAAATAAAATAATAATAATTATTAAAACTATTTAATTAAAAATATTAATAAAATTTAAAATATAAAATTTCGTAATAAATTTTTTTCGGTTAATATAATCGAATTTAATAAATTTAAATTTAATTAGTACGATTTAAAATAATAATTTGTTTAAAAACTTGTTTTTTAATAAACGAGCGAATTAAAATTTAATTAAAACTTTTTATAAAGTCGATATTATTAATTTTAATGAATAAAAACGAATAAAAAAAACCTTTTATAAATAAGTAATAAATATTATATTTAAAAAAATCTAAAAAATTATTTTAAACTTTAATTACGATTTAAATTAATAATACGACTTTTTTTTAAAATATAAAAAATATTTAAATACTTATTAAAAAAACTAGTTTAAATTAAAATATTAATAATTTATAAAACTATTAATTAAAATATTTTAAAACTTTATTAAATAAATTATAAATTAATAACGTTATATTAATAAAATTATAAAACACGGGAATTCCGAATATAAAAACTTTAATATTTTAATGAACAATTTAATAAAAATTTTAAAAAAAGTTTTTTTTTATTAAATAAATAATATTTAAATAATTAATTAAATAAAAATAAACGATAAATTATTTAAATTATACGAATTAATTAAAATATTACGCGATTAAATCTCGATTTAAAAACTTATTAATTATTATTTACGAATTACGCGAAATATTTTTAAAACTAGTTTTATAAAAAACGAAAATATAAATAATTAAAACGAAAATAATTAATTTAATTAAAAGTTATTTCGCGGAAAATTATTTATATTTAATAATAATTAAAAAATTAATATTTAAAAAAATAATTAAAATCTAAAAAAAAAATTAACGCGAAATAAACTTTAAAATAAAAAAATAAAATTAAACCGGAAAAACTAAAACTATAAAACTTTAATATTATTAAAACAAAATCGAACCGATATTATTAATAATAATATTATTTATTAAATTTATAATAGTTTTTATAAATTATTTAAATGTTAATATATATTTTTAAAACTTGTTCCGGAAAACTAATAATTATATTATTATTTTAAAAAACTAATAAAAAAACAGAAAAAAAATTCAAATATAAAAAAATTAATTTAAAAGATAAAATAATTTAAAATAAAACGGCTTTAATTTAATAAAAAAAACAAAATAATAATTAATTAATTATAAAACTAATAAGTTTTACGTTTGAAATTATATTAATAATTTTAAAAATTAACTATTTTTTAAAAAATTTAATAATTTTAAATTCCGGAAATATTTTTTACGTTTTTAATAATATAATTAAATTTTTAAATTTTAAATTAATTAATTTAAAAAATATTTTATATATAAAAAATTTAATTGTTTTTATTATTAATTATAAAAAAATCGATATTAAAATTTAATATTTAAAAAATTTAAAAATAATATGTTTCGAAAATATTATTTATATTAAAAATATAATATATAATTTAATATTATTTTAAATATTTAATCGTTAAAAAATTTAATAAAAAAACAATTTTAAAAAAAACTATTTATATAAAAACAACAGAATTATTTTTTACCGGGTTTAAAAATATTATTTTTAGTTTGTTTTAAAATATTTTTTTTTTATAAATTAAATAGTTTTATTTATAAAACGTAACTATTTAATAAATTATATAAATCGTATTTTTTCGAAAACCGATTTATATAAATAACATTTACGATTAAATTATCCGGGAGTTAAATTTTTAATTTATTTTATAAATTAAATAACCGGAATAAAAATAATACGAAAACTCGATAATATTATATATATTATTAATTATAAAAGTTACGTAAAAAATAAATTAATTAATTAAATTAATTATACGTTAAAATTAAAATTAAATTTATTTTATAAATAAATCGTTATAAACTTTTTTAATTTTAAAAAATTTAATATAAAAATTACATTATATATAATAATCGTAAATCGGTATTTTAAACTTTATTTTAATTATTATTTAACGGACTAATAAAAATTAACTTTTTAAAAAATTATTAAAAACTTTTTAAACTATTTTAATAAATATTATAAAATTAAAATTTTATTTATAAAAATAAACTAAAAATTTAAAAAATATTCCGAAATAATAAAATAGTTAATTTTAATAAAAATAAATTTTAATTTTTTTTATTAAAAATTTAAAAATAAAACGGGAATATAAAATAAACCGGCCGTATTATAAATAATAAAGTTAAAATTATAAAAACAAATTCGAAATTATTTTATTTCTTATAATATAAAATTATTAAAACTACGATATATTTATATAATTAAACTTTTAAAAACATTTATAATTAAAAGTTTTTTTAAACAGTTTTATTTATATTTTTTATATTATTAAAAAATAATTAATATTAAAAAACCGGTTTTAAATTATATAAAAATATACGGATATAAAACTTATATTTTTATAATAAACGTTAAAAAAAAACCGAAAAAATAAACTTAATTTACGAGTTTAAATCGGATATTTTATTAGTTATATTTTTAATAAAATTTATTAAATTTAAATTCCCGGGTTTAAACAAATAATAAAAACAAAAAACGTTATTTTTAATAAAAACAAAATTTTCGATAATAATTTAAAATTTTTAAAAAATTAATTATTAAATTAAAATCCGGATATTTTTAAATAATAAATTAATAATATATTAAATAATTAAAACATTAAAACTAATAATATTTTTAAAACAACTTACGAAATTAATACTGATATAATAAATTTATTAATAAAAAAAACGCGAACATTTTCGAAACCGGAAATTTAAATATATTAAATAAAAATTTAAAAATATATATTTAAAAAAAACTAATTATTTTATTTTAAAATAAATAATATTAATATATTTAACGTTTTTATTAAAAATATTATAACGAGTTATATTTTATATAATTATTAAAAAAACTAAATAAAAACAAAATATTTATAAAAATATAAACGAATTATTTATAAAAAAATATACTTTTTTTAATTATAAAAAAAATTTTTATATCGAAATAAACGTACGTATAAATTATTAAAAAATTACGTTTAATATTAAATATTTATATAATACGGAATTAAAATACGATAAATTAATAATAAATAAAACTAAAAAAGTTTAAATATTAAAACAATTTTATAAATATTTAAACTTTAATAATTTTAATAATAAAAATTATTAAAAAATAAAATATAAATTAAAATAATATTTTCGTATAAAAAAGTTAATATATTACCGGAATTTATTATTATTTTTTAAAACATATTATAATATTAAAAATTATTTTTTAAAAAAAATTTTTATTAAAATAAAAAAAATATATTTAATAAATTATATTAAAATAAAATTATAAGAAAAAAATTAAACTTTTAATAACCCGCGGAAAATTTTTATTAAATTATATATAAATATATATATATAAATTTAATAAATAAAAATATTATTAAAAAATAAAAACTAAATTAATAATTTAAAAAATTTAATAACTCGGTTATAAATAAAAAAACATTTATATTATTATTTTAATTATAAATTGTTTAAATTATTAATAATTATAATTATTAAATTTAATTTCGAATTAAAATAATATAATATAATTAATATATTTATTAACGTTAAATTAAAAAAATATATATATAAAAATATTTTTAAATTATAAAAAACCCGGTATAATTTTCCGTTTATTTAAAATTTTATATAATGTTATAAACTAACGGAGAAGTGATTTAACAAGCCGATTTAACGCGGGGCGCAAAAAGATATTAAAATACGGGCGGTATATTTAAAAGGGTTATATATTAAAAAGAAAAAATAAACGTTACGTAAAACGTGTTTAAAAGTTTTAAACGTTAAAACGCGTTAAATATTTTAAGTAAAATTGTTTAAAATATTTAAAAACTTTAAAACTTTAAATAGCTTAAATAGTTTAAAAATATAAATATAATACGAGAAAAAAATATTTATATAACTTATAACGATTTTTTATATAATTAGTTATTTTTTTTTTATTATTTAATTTAAGTTTTAATTAGTTTTTAAAATTTAATTATCGGAAAAAACTTTTTAACGATCGAATTTTTTTATTAATATATTGTTTTAATTTATTTAATATTTTATTTTAAATATAAACTAATTTTAACTTTTATCGGAACTTATTTGTATTTTATAAAGACTTTTTTTTAACGATCGTTATATTTTAAATAGTTTTATTTAAATATTAAATATTAAATAATAATAAAACACCCGAATTAATATAATAATTTAACAAAATATAGTATAATTAATTAGTTAATTTTAAAAACGTATTAGTGTTTTTTTAAAAAAAAAGATATATATATTATTATTTATATTACGGACTACGAATAAATAAAACAAGTTATAAAAGTTGTTTAATAAATTATAATAGTAGTTATTAATAAACCAACCGGCTCGATATACTAATTAATTAAACCCGAGAAATTTAATAACGATAACGGAAAAATTTGAAAATTTTTAACGAAAATATAAATATATTTTAAATATTATAAAAAAGTTGTAAAATTAACCTAATTAATAATAAAAACGAAGTTAAAAAAATAATTAATCAAGTAAAAAAAGTTCTTTACGCGGTAAAATATTTAAACGGATTAATATTTTGTAACGGACCTCCTATACAATAATATAGAAGTACGCACGGGGTTTTGATTTGCAAGTAATAATAGGAGCTTAGTAGGTGTCCGTTAAAAAGTTTTTAAAATATTCCCCGTTATTAAATAAAAAATCAAATAATTCTAAGTTTAAAAAATATATTATTTAATAAAAATTATAAGTTAAATTAATAATTAAAAAATAAAAACGAGTAACTAGTTAAAAAAAAATTGTAATATTATATAGAAATAAAAAACGCCTTTTTCTGTTTATTATATTTTTAATAATCCTTTAGTAATTTTACGGTTTTTAGTAATTCTATAGATTCTAAAGATTTAAAAGATCCAAAAGATCCCGGGGATTTATATCACGTGATCTTTCGGCCTAAATAAGGACTTAAGTAAATAATAATTAAAATACGGGCGCCTGTCCTAGTAAAGTAAGCCTGGAACAGTCCTTAGATTATAATATTATATTTTTCTTTTTTATATTTTTCGTCCCGAAAACACTTTTTTTTTTTTGTAAGTATTTTTTTTATTATATTTAATCGTATATAAAAAAGATCTCGTTTTTAATAAAAAAAAACGCGTATTGCCCGGGTAAAATATATTTTACAATATAGTTTTAAAATCTTCCCATGTTCTATTTACGAGTTATTAAGTTTTTTTTCTTATTTCTATATTAACGATTTTCCCAGTTGTTATTATTACACTTTAAATAAAAAACACTATAATAACATATTTATATCGATTTTAACAGTAATTATAAAAAAACGGACCCGTTTCTATTAAATAAAAGAAAAAATATAAAAAAAACTTGTAAATTTTTAAAAAAAAATAAAAACAGTTAAAAAAAAGTTTAAAAATAATATACGAACTGTTAAAAAAAAATATAAAAAAAAGATAAATAGTTTTAAAAATAAAATAAACGAGCGTTTAAAGCGTTTTTACCGTTTAAAAACTTAAAAAGAGTTTTTATATAAACGGGGAATTAACATTTTTATTAAAAAAGAAAAAATAGATTAAATCGAGCGAAAATACGAGGAAAAAAAGCGGGAAAAAACCTACCTAGTTGTAATAAATCTTTCCGTAGATTTTACAACGCTAGTTTTATTAAACTCTAGTTTTAATTAAAAAACGTTTAATATTTCTTTAAAAATCGATTTCGCTTTTTTAACTTTAATCGGTTAAAATATTAATAATAGAACTAATCGACAATCGTCGCGGCAGTTTTTAAATATTTTTTAAATTTTTAAATATTATTAGTATATAAGTATTTTATTTATTTAACGAGGTACTCGAATTTATTGTTATTTTAATAAAAATTTAAGATTTTTTTCGATTTTATAAATGTTTTAATTAGATTCGATTTCGAGTTATATTTTTAATAGTACATTTTTTAACGTAAGTTTAAATAAAAAAATATAAAAAACAAAATAAATTCGTATTATATTTAGTAATAATAGTTTATAATTAGTTAATAAAATAATTTTTTTAATTTTAAAAAGTCTAAG
>MU390427.1:0-40251 GCA_022578715.1 Nemania sp. FL0916
TAAATAATTATATTAATAATTTAAAACTAGTTTTTTTTATTATAATTAATTAAATAATTTTTTTTAAATAAATAAAACTTTTAATTATTAAAAAATTAATTATAAATATATTTTTTATTAAATTAATATAATTAATTAATTATTTTAAATTATTTTAATAATTAATTTTTAAAATTTTAAAATATTATAATATAAAATTTTCTTATTTTATATAAATTAAATAAAAATCGGGAATATTTTACCGTAATTTAATATAACAATAACTTAAAAAATACAGTATTCCGTCTAATTATCTAACAGATATTAGCTGGGCACCCTCGGGCCGTTTCGGACTGGCACAGCTGGCCGCCCAATTTCCCATAGTGTTGTCCCTCGAGGCTCTTTACTACAGATTTAAAGGAATTGCAAGCCTTCCAAGCTGTATTGATCCATCGAAACAAGCCTCACGAGGTAGGGGATGACCAGCTTCACGAAATACGGGTTGAAAGCCTCACAAGGTAGGGGACAACAAGTCTCGCAAACTACTACCTTGGATGCCGTCAATGAGATGCTACGGGAACAACAAGACTTCCGCGATAGTAACAATTGACAGGATATACAGCAGTACAATGGATTCAATAGCTTCAATAGCTTCGAAGAGGTCAACCCGGTCCAGAAGGCACCATTCCTTCAAAACAGCTTTAGACAGGTGAATTGTTTCAAAACCAGGAATGAAACCCCGAACTGTCGGCTACGTGCAATAGCCCCAATAGCTCCAACAGATTCAATAGTAGTACAATAGCTTCAATCGCTTCAAACAGCTCCAATGGGCCCAATTCCTTCGAATCTGCAATAAAAAGTGGGAGGGGCAACAGATGGGGAGGAGGGGAGATTTTGGTGACCAGCTGCGCCAGTCCGAAACGGTCCGAGGGTGCCCAGCTAACAATACCCAGGGTGCCCAGCTAACAATACCCAGGGTGCCCAGCTAACAATACCCAGGGTGCCCAGCTAACAATACCCAGGGTGCCCAGCTAACATCGCTCATCTCTACAGTCTTAATAAGCTAGACAAGATAAGGAACCGATTCTCACACTTCTGCCACCAATAGGCCGACAGCTTCATATATCGTTGCTCGTTCCTCTTAACCCCATGTGATCCCGCATAACACCAAATGTAAGAGGTGGTCGGCCTACCTGCGATGATACCACCTCCCTAGCTACTGTATCTACCTAATCATAACCCCCTATCCGCTTTAGGGGAATCGCTCTAGCTTTTTGTCTGGGGCTCTATTTCGACTGTTCAAAGTCGCTGGTTATGCCGATATTGCCGTTGTCTAATCTTTTCAGTGCCACGAGAACATTGCTGCCTTGTTCGTCCAATTCTTCCTTCAGCGAAGAATCACTCTGGTCATTCCCTCTCTCCAGTGCTGTTTTCAATTCCGGTCCGTTAAGCTGAGCTACGGCATGCCATACGTCTCCCTGTCGCGAAAAGCCCGTTAAATTGACGTATGTGTATGTCGTCGCGGCGATGCACAGCAAATGTATCGCAATGAGAACGCTGACGGAGATCAAGCCCTTGCACCAGCCACCTTGACATCCTCCGACGAGCTGCACGGCCTTGGTATATGTGACCATGACCTCTTCCGTTCCGTTGAATGATTGGAGAAAAACGTTGTAAAAGCTGTTGGCTGTCGAAGCAAGATAGACCTCCAGAACATCAACAGCTCGGCCTGTCTTTGCGACCGTGTTTTGGAGGAGCCCGGTAAGTCCAGGGTCCATCCCAAACGCCTCTATGTCGCATACGGTACACAATGCTAGGTTCGAAAGCCCCGGGCCCTGCGGAGTGATAAATACGGTAGCAATACCGTCTTCGAAATCGCCTGCCGTCTTTTCCGCCACAGAGTGGTTCAGCCATTTAGATTGATTAGCATCCTTAACATCCACCAACGGTGACAGTATATCCGGTGCATTGATGTTCAGTATTGTGAGAAGTCCTCGGTCAGCTAGACTGCTATTTCTTTCGCTAATACCATAGTACTTCAGAGCCTCAGATGAATTGCTGACGCCTGTTACTGACCAATCGTCTTGAGGCTCAGTCAAATCACCTGTGGCAACCATATCCACGAAAGCCAAATTGGCGTAATAGCTCGAAAAGCAGAGCGACACGTTAACAAATCGGTCTTCCAAGATTTCGTAACTATTCCATTCTCCAAATTCTGTCGTAGGAGCAACCTCTAATGATCGAGATTCTTGTGATGCCTCCCAATCGGTACCAAACATGTTAGTAAAGATCATAAGATATACCGCAGAGTGGTTAGACCAAGGATCTCGAGTCGAATCTAAGCCCGTACTTAGGCCATTGGGCTGAAAGTCGCCCCCTACAGCATCGACAAGACAAAGAGTGCCCTGCCAATCCGGGGCCTTCGTGCGACCGCCAGCAATACTGCAGTTGAATTCTGTGGTATAACAGCCCTCTGAGCTGCATAAGTCATCTACCGAAGTAGCATTTTGGAGACTCTGTCCATAGAAAAGAGTACCACCGAGCAGGCCGTATCGGGCCACGCCCTGGTCCTGGATGAGCTCTTTCACAGTACCCCGATAATTGGTTCGCATAATGGGTCGAAGACAAGCAGTATTCGTGGATAAAACCACCGCGTTCCCTTCATAATGCTGTATGGAAGTTCTGTTATTGGTCTCTAACAATGGCAGGAATGATCGCTTCCTAGGCCCACTGATGCTAAATCCTTTGGAGTCTGGGTCAGGACTAGCATAAGGTGGGAGCTCGCCATATACAGCGTTTATTTGTGTATTAGATCTTGGGTTTGGGACATAAAACTGCGCTACCTCTCCGTCAATATAATCGTTCACCAGAGATGGGGCCGCATCGGCCACAATTTTTGAATCGTGTAGGTCAGAAAGAAGAATGGTCGATGCGAACTGGAGTGCCAACGTGACAAGGGCCAAGATGACCAACAACACGGTCTCTCTGCAGAACACGGGGGAAATCGATCCTGATTTCCAAACAAGCTGTACTAGCTTAAGCGGGCCGTCGTTTACAGCCCGAAGAACCGAAAATTGAGCCGAACTGGACTTTAGAACTTGACGCCTCTCCAAAAACAGCGAGGCTAGCATCGCAGTGCACACTGTAGCCTGAGCCGCAACTACTGTTCGGATGAGTAAACTTGTCAGGGTCGTAGCTTGTGCAACCCAGCCGTTAAGAACAATCGCACGCCATGCGTGAGACGCGTCGACAGCTTCGCGAGAAGAACCAGCGCCCGTCCACAAGAATATGAGGAAGCCTACACTAGCAAGACAGGCCACAGTCCCTCCGATGATGGCAAGTAACCCTAGAGAGCCAATAGATTCTCCCATCGACAATCTCTTTTTGCGATCCGTAGCAACGGTGTCTCGAGAGATTTCAGTGTTTTCCGTTGACTGCTCGCTCAATTCGGGCCCCAGTGGCTCGGAGTGGGCATCTAATTCTTGGACAGGTGGATGCTCCATGGAATGATTTGGGTGCTCAATGAGACAAGTCTGGGCGCCATCTTGGCCTGGGCTGCTAGTGATGACCTCGACAGCCTGATGAGTGACTTCCGGCATTTTTGCGGTGTTGTCTCTCTCGAAACGGCTACCAGGGAAGCTAGTTTATAGGGATAGTATGAAGCAAGATATTTCCTTGAAAAGTTTCTGCTCCCGTAGCGAATAGGCCTATAGTCCCTGTTCTAGCATCCCCTTTTATATTTGCTACTCAAGCGCTCTCAAAGGAGTAGTTCACCGTTTACAAATTATCCACAGAGTAATAATCGACGACGGCTGAGCCGATGGAACCAAGACCCCACGATCCTGGTCCCCACGATAATACCTCCATCCCAATGCCAAGACTGTACGAGACTGATTCAGTAGGCTCCCGGAGCAGGCGACGTCCCCAAACCCCCAAATTAAAGATTTCATTATATTAGGGTTGCCACTATCTAGATAACACCTAATGTTGACTTGACTGCGGTGCTTTGAGCGCTGGGTAGCATGGCTGAAACGTAAAATTAATATTGGAAATTGGATGAAGGAAAGTATGCCTTACTGCCTACATTGGAAATAGACTAAAGGACGTGATAGTAACGTAGTAGCGCTGCTAAATATACTCGTGAAAGGGGGCAAACGCCCCAAATCGACAATATTGCGAATCCCGAGCAACTTGGTGAACCGCCATTGTAGTATTCTAGCCAGATTCAGACTCATGATTCGAAACGGCCCCTATCCCCATCTACACAGCCTTTCCCAGTTGTTACTCGTCCCTCAATCATGCAGCCCCATCCGACCTAATCGGCTTCCAAGACGCGATTTTCACGATTTTGGGTTGAGAAGAATCGTAAACAACTGAGTATTGACCCTTGATTTCGCAGTTCAGCCTATAACGATTCCCCGCCTCGTCGAAAAGTTCATAGAGACCGGGTGAAATAATGACGATCGTCAACCGATAGGGGTAATACCAGGCACCAGTAGAGACACTGAGGCAATATTGGACGATGTGGAACGCATCTTGGATACGCTGCTCGGTCGTCTTCATGGAGCCGTCGGCCTCGTCATACGGCCAATCGACATCGGTAACGTAAAAGCTATGCACTATGGCCTGCTTTGGCCCGGTAGAGCCATGTGCGGTGCTGTTTAAAGCTCTTTCGAGAAGGCTAACGTATTCTTTCGGGGGCTGGTACGGGGACGCGTTGAGGAATTCCTTTACAGTCCGCTCGGGATAGCCAGAAAAATGCTCCTTGCACACTCCGACGCGATAGTAGTGTCTGTCGGTTCTCCCCATGGTATCGGACCACCACATCTCCCTCTCGACAGCCTGTTTCGTTGGGCCGTAGCCATGTCGCGCAGGACCAGGTCCATAATTTCTCACAGCAACTTGTCTATTGATCGCAGGGTTATGTGCATTTGTTGCCTGGCCATATCTGTTTATCGTAGTACCGTGTCTATTTGTCGGATGATTCTGCTCATTTGTTGTAGGACCATACCCGCTCATAGCACGATCATGGCCGTTCATAGCAGGGGCATGGCCGTTTGTCGGAAGACCATGCCCGTTTGTTGCAGCATTATGGTCGTTCATTGTAGGACCACTGCCGTTTGCCGCAGGGCCATGGCCATTTGTCGCAGCCTCTTCAGCCATGACAAAGATTGGATGAATATTATTGGCTTGTGCAGATGTGAGAATGATGATCCCGCACTTGGAAATATGAAAATGATGATTGTTATTAGATGTCAACAAAGGGAAAATCTGGGAAATGCCAGATAGTGTGACAGAGCGAGTAGATTAGCAGGGGGTTCAATTGCTTCTAGCCTTTGCTTTTGGTCTATAAAGCTACGAGTTGCTCCCGGTCTCCTTCGGAGACCACATGTACAGATAGCAGGCCGGTTCCCTACTTCACTTTACTTGAATATATTACCAATCTATTGCTTTGCTACATATTTGTTCCTATTATGTACCATATTTATGTGGTATAGCATGCGATCTGCTTTAATAGGTAATGCTTATTTGCTATTACCTCAACTCTAACGGGACCTTCCAGCCTTTGGGAGGGCATAAAGAGAGGGCGCGAACCTGCACACTCAGCAAGTCATGGTTTCCGACCCCTTCATATTTTGCACGGACAAGGCATTAACGACACTAATACAGGCTACAGGTAGACGATCGTTCTTACCCGCAGACGCCATCCCATTACATTTCATGTATCGATCAAGGATAGTGGAAGAAGTAACACTCTGGGGTCTGGCCTAGTCAGAAGAGGACGTTGGTCACTTCGTTCAAGACTAGGTAGGTACCTAACCTTTACGCTCTACGAAATGTTATCAAGCCAATTATGATTTCGCTTCCTTGATACTGCTGCTTTCATATGCGTGTGTGCGTCATTAGCGTCTTGAAAACTTACAATTTATAAGGGATTGGGTTGAGGGTAATTACACATTGACGAGCCCATAGCGACACGGAGATGGCTGCTGTTCAATGTGCATACCCGACGAAAGTGAGGCTTTCTAGATGAGACTAATTGCGGTAGTTCGCCGAAGCAAGTATTGGATCTCAACCTTGGTAAGAATAGATCACCTTCGTCGGCCGCCGGTGTAGCTACTAGCGCTTTTCGCGGTGGTAGGCCGGCTTTGAAAATTCAATTTTTGCAAAGATGTTCAAGTTTCATGTAATTATACTCTAGAAGCTACACAATTCCCCTTTTGAATACCGGAATTAAAATTTCTTGAAGCGGGAACAGACACAAGACTCCTCACCCAATCGAGACTCGCTATCACCAGGTCCTATATCGTGGCTATGGATCTTGCGACAAGCATTCTGTCCAGCGGTGCTATCGCTTCATCAATGCTGATATGTAAATCTGTCGTCAAGACAGATTTTCCAGCCGTCATGTGATATCTTTCTGGTGCGGGCTGTTTGAGATACGGTATTACTCTGGAACGATGCGCAGCGCGGTATTGCTGTTTGAGGTGGAGGGTTATGTCAGTTATGTCAGTAGACAAGTATTAACAGTTTATCATGTCGGCTTACCCTGAGCCTCTTAACGATCTTCTCAAACTGTTGGATGAGCTCGGCATCATCATCACCCAGCTGTTGTCTAATTGAATATTTCTTGACCGTCTCGCAGAGCAGCCGCTGGTGTAGTGGGATGTACAGTTCCATGTCTTCGTCGGGGAGGTACCGGTCTAGACCGAGGAATGCATCCAATACTTGAAATAGCACGATGTGGTTGCCCGAAACCCCATTGAAGCGGACGAAGCTGTCTTTGATTTGTCTGCCGACGCCCCAGCCGTGAAATCCTTGCACATAGCTCAGCCATAACAGCCGCGAGATCTGCGTCTCTCTCATTCGTGCGTGGAAAAGAGTAAGGCTTTGACTTAAAAGGACGTCGATCTTCTTGAGGCTTTCTAGACACGAGTCATTACGGCCTTCTTGGAAGGATATCGTTGCTAAAACCATTTCGTAGAACATATCGAATCCCTAATTCAAATATTAAAATTCAAATAGGACTGTTTGCGGTGTCTAGTGACTCAAACTAACCATGGTTTCAATATCAACCAACAGCCGAAAGAACGACTCTTCCGTCGATTGAATGCTCGCAGGGAGAGTTGAATTAAAGTAAAACATTCTCGTTCCGTTTTCATCGAAATTTAGTAAAACGTTGGACGTGTGATTGCCGCTATCTGCCGCGAAGCCGAAATAACGCTGGAGATAAGACCAAGGTAGATGGAGCTCCGGAGGTAAGTTGACCTCTTCCTCGAGTTGAGCAACTTTGACGACAGGCGTTACGGCCCATCTTAGAGTACTATTAGTTAAATCACCCGCAGTTTCATTGTCTTGGTATAACCTAAAACCATTACCTGTGTGCATGACGGGACAGAGAAATGCAGCAGAAGAAGCCATTAAGTGCTTCTCGAGACAAGTGCTTCCATTTATCCTCTTCGATTTCGTCTAGAATCTCGATGACTGAAGGTAGGTGGACGTTGCTGCGGAGAAGATTCTCCATAGACTGACGGAACTTCTCTCGTCGCTCAGTATTGGCCACATCATCTAACGATGGAACTGCTGCTGCCAGCGACGGTAGAACCTCTCGTAAGATTCTCCTGTATGGCTGAAGCGCCTCCGGCCACGACGTATAACTGGATCTAGGTGGCCACTTGGTGTTGTTAGCGGCTCAGTGATCTTTGTTGCATCTGGAAAAGCTTGGCTGGGGCACTTACTTGGCCTGCTCCATCCCTGTTAATCAAAGTGACCAAGCTTGCTGCAATTTCGTGATGAGCTGCAAGACTTTGAAGGTGTTGAACTTTGTCATCTTTCTCTGTAAGTGAAAGCTTGCCCCGGCTTTTCAGTTTCTGCCATGACTTGACAGCCATAAAGAACAGGATGACAGACAAGATAGTGAGCGATATCATTGTCTCGGCTTGTAAAAGGAGAATTTGAGTGAAAAATAGTTCAAAAATTCAGGTGGAGAAAACCGCAGTGAAAGGTTTCTCTTTGACTCATGCCATGCTCGTCAACGCTGTCACCAGAATTTGATGTAAAATGTCGCGACAATATCGAGTTCTTAAATACTTCTTAAGACGCACAGTTTGCCAGCATACAAGGTGGCTAAGCTGTTTCTCTCGTAGGCGGTGGCTTGTTGTAATCATACGGTAGCAACCAGCCCTCAGGTCTAGTCAAAGCCGGCAATTACAGGGTAGTATCGACAAAGATAGATCGAAGAAAATTTCACCCCGATCCTTGAGTGTGACATTATCGGCAACTAAGACTATTTACATCAGTTAATATAACTCTCTCGCTGTTAGTATTCCTCCAATATAGATGTATAAT
Organism: Nemania sp. FL0916; assembly: GCA_022578715.1. NCBI lineage: Eukaryota > Fungi > Ascomycota > Sordariomycetes > Xylariales > Xylariaceae > Nemania > Nemania sp. FL0916. Next base: position 8,329 of record MU390427.1, read on the forward strand.
TATATGATGATGTAACCCAGGTCGCAAATTCGATGGCAAAGTGCTTTGCAGCATTATAACCCCCCACGTTCTTAGCTATATGTTCGTCACGTCTCGATAGAATGTGAGTCGCATAGGTTCAACCATATTTAATCACGAAGTAAATTCCCATGATGGCTCACCGTGACGGAGATCTTGTTGAGAGGTCAAACTCGGCAGGTCGCCTAATCAGAGACCCATAACCAGGAATTGACCAATTATAAATTATATGTAGCATCGAAGGATGACATGGACGTTGATGCTAGTCACTTCTTTATTGATCCTCGAGTCTCGGCCCGCAACTAACCGGGTTCGTTCTTAGACCCTGGTAAGACTGGCGCTCTCTTACGACTCGCACTACCCAATCATCATATATGACCAGGTAGTTAAATTGTGCACTGCCGAGAGCGTAAATGCCATAGGACTCTCAAAACTTAAATGAACCGTTATGTAGAGTATGGAAGTTGTAGTATCTTATTCATTTAACCGCGGTGTTCCATTTCATCCGGTTCCTATTCTCCTATAATTGACGGCGATATAGCTCGGGGAAACGCATCCGAAATTCGGGCCCGTGGCGTTACATGCATTGGGAGGATCACGGCTGGGTTTGCGCAGAACACCGCCGAGAAAGGCCTGGAAAATGGATATGCCCTGGTTGGCACGCACATCGGCGCTATTATTCAAGGATAGATTGCGGCGCATGTCAAGCTTTCCGCGACCCCTATCTAGGAACACCGCGACTGTGCACCAGATATCGCAACAGCTCAGGGCGCATTGCATATCGCACAAGGTAGCATCTGCAAATCTGATGATTTAAAACAGATCATGACATGTGTTGGCCGATTGATATATAGAGCCGGGTTTGCGAGTTATCTTACTATTTCTTTTACGTACAAGTCTTCATTATGATTTGATCAACAGTAGCTCGGTGTGTAAGTGAGGCGAGGTTTGTTTTGGGGAGAGGACGGAGGATCGCCCTTATTTCAGCCATGTTGCCCAAAGTTACGACTCTGTATCGTTGCTAGTAATATCAGGATGAGGCCCAACCGGCGCCCGTACTGATATGGAAGTAGAGGTACACGAAATATACGTAGGGGACACAGACTGTAATCGTTGAAGTTATAGGGGGCAGCCGTTTTAGTGAGCATGCCCCTTTTCCCTTGGGATCTTCGCTGATGTTTTTATAAGTGTATATCCCCGAGAGGGCAATGCACTGCTTTCTAGCCTGGTATAATTACCTAAAGCAATATCCCCCCCCTTTCCTTTGATATGAGGCACTAGCTTTGGGTCAAGGCAACTGGTGTTTGTATGATAAGACATGAAAATACAGAGCTTGATATAATCATTCTGGTAGCTGTGGAATCAACTTTTGAGTAAGAAATCACGGTAACTAATCATCGTGAACTCGATGTCATGCACGCCAAAAAGCATATGTTTCCAAGATCACGCTGACCATGAACAAGACTGCGCGTAATATTCCACCATGCATTGAAAAAGAATCACGTCGTGCACAAAGAAACAAGAAACTACCTAATGTATATGAGTAGAGATTATCATAGGCTAATAACACAGTCATCATTCGATTCCGGTGAGGAGACGTTGGAGATAAAGCGGACGTACGGGGCGGGGTAAGGCGGATGGTAGTAGTTGGTGAGATTAAAAGACCTTGCGTCTTGACTCTAGACACTCATCTTCTAGATAGTACACTGATCCTGCTCTGGTGAGTTGGAAAATATATACACAATTTTCTCGATACACTTTCTAAGTCGCACCATGGTGACGCAACCGGTTCTGCAGAGATGGTTTCCGTGGACAACATGGCCATGGGTGTTCAATGCCCCGATGTTCACTGTCGCCAACGGAAAGATGGCAGCAGGGGTAACGAAGGCCGGGGGAATAGGTAAGGACACTGAAGAAACTTGGAAATCTGAAGCTCCGCTACGTTCCGGAACTGAGAAACGAGTATCTCATCGTTGACTGACATGGTGTTCAGGAATGGTACCAGGCGGGATAGACCCACGTCTAGAATCACCACACATTGCCGCGCTAGATGAGCATCTAAAGGTTGCTGCAGATCTCCTTGGATATGATGCTACTTCCAGCGAACCATTGCCAGTCGGAGTGGGATTTGTAACCATGCTTGGCACACCCGAGATATACCAAGCTAGGGCCATACCTGTCATCGCCAAGCATAGGCCAGCATTTGTCTGGCTTTTTGGTTCTCATCCGTCTGCCTATGAAAAGCTAATTCCTGTGTTCCACGCCGCCGGACGTGACTGGGGTATGAAGGTATTCATCCAGGTTGGTGCGGTCGACGCAGCTCTTCAAGTTGCGCGAGCCGGCGCGGATGCTGTCGTAGCGCAGGGGAGCGACGCCGGTGGCCATGTTTGGGCTCGAGCCGCTAGCATCATGACACTGGTGCCGGAGGTGATCGAGGCGCTGGGGAATGCAGATGATCTCAAAACAAGAGAGATCCCTGTCATCGCTGCTGGTGGCGTTGTTAATGGCAACAGTGTTGCGGCGGCGATGTCACTCGGCGCCAGTGGGGTCGCCATGGGCACGAGGGTATGTATCTGAAGGTCAGCCATAGGACATGGTCTTCGTCATACCTTTTTGATTTCGCCTCTGCACATAAAACTCGGATACTCATCAGTTAATAGTTTATAACCTGCCCTGAGTCCGACGCTCTGCCGTCCGTCCGCAGAGCCGTTCTTAATAGCACAGACGGTGGCGCGAAAACTATAGTGTGAGTATATACACAATCCTTTAGACGCCAATTCAAAATAGGAAGTTTCGGTTCATCAATCCTGATATCTATCGCAGGTCCGAGTTGCACGATATAATTGCGGGCTATCCGGCCTTTCCGAACCCGTATTCTGCGAGAGCTGTCGTACACAAAGGGATTATAGAGCTTGAAAACGGGTCATCGCTGGAAGATGTTACTGAAGCTTACCAGAAAGCTAGAGAAGACGATGATGAGTCACGCCTAGTGACCTTTGCGTATGTTTTCGAACTTATTGCAACTTGGCCGACTCAGCTAATGTGACATCTATTATAGGGGGACCGGGCTGGGCCTGATCCATGACCCTCTGCCTGCCGGGGAAATAGTTGGACAAGTCACAGCTGACGCTCGGCAAGTCATTCAGCTGTTGAAGACTACGTGAAACTTATGCGTTGTTTCAATGATTAGTCCGTCGTACTACTTAGCCTGACTGATCTGATTCTATTACAATAGGGGCCCATATACGGCAGTGCTACTTAAAATTGATGATCACACTAAACTACCTATCTAGTATTACAATAGTACTCGCAGTGCATATTTTCCACGGCTGCCAGACCGCGACGGCAAGATTAAGGTCTCAGCTCGTAAAGTGTTTAGCCTCTTTGCCTCAAGTGAAGCAAAAAAAGCCCCTTTGTTCAGCTACCAGTACGGAGGTGCTTATCAGAATCAGTCATTGAGCTTCACGAGAGTTTACAGGGCAAAACTTGATGCCTGATTCTGATCAAAATCTCCGTAGTAATGTATTACCAATTTCTCAGACGTACGATAGGGGCGGTTCCTAAGATAGGTATGAGCCTAACCTTTAGACAAGAAATGCAGTCAACGTCCTCCAGGACACCACCAACGACCGAGTGTTATGTCTCGTGTGGGCGCGGATTCAACGGACCGAGTCTGTTTCAGTTCAAGACAATAACCCTTCCTCGTCTGGCTACTGTAGGACAGTATCTTCATTTTTGATTGCTAGTGCAAAAGAATATGTACGGATGACCGTCCGACAGCGAAATGTGTCTTGGGAGAAGCATTTCGCAACATAATATTTGCATTCGATGAGCTACGATTGACTAGCAGGCCTTTCAGATGTTATTATGCAAGAAGCTTATGTATTTGAATTAAATCTAATTGTCTATGTAGGAAGCCCGATGGTATTTGACCCGTAGCCTACTACAGGTTCAAAGATGCTGATGATATGCCGCTTGAGAATGACCCGCCAAACTATGCCCATTCGCAATTGCTCTAAAATATATTTCCTGGTTCGTGTTCGACTTAATAGGATGCAGTCTCGTACTTCGACTTGCTCCTAATAGTCTTTCCATATTTGAACAGCAGCCAGGGTAGCGGCAAGAGGGCGACCGAAATGAATCCCAGAAGACTAGACGCCCAGGCAACGCCCAAGTTCTTGTACACTATGTAAAAGCATTAGTACAATCCGAGAGCAAGTACACTGTACCTAGGCTTTCGAGAACTTACGTGGAAGAGAGAACAGCGGAAATACGGCTGCAAGACCGTAGCGGGCAAGGCTGTTCGCGCTGGTAGCGCTAGCGACGTTACTTCGGTGATAGACGTCCCCGGTGTATTGAAGAGCGCTGACGAACAAGTTGATGTTGCCCAGCGCGAAAATGACGATGGCGAAGATGGGCACTGCTGGGGAAATGCTTGGGCGGGTGGTCCATGCGAATATGAAGATACCGACGGGAAGAGCGACACTACCAATCATCGCGGGAAGCAGACGGTACTCGGGAGGCACTTGGTGGGGCGGGAATCGGCGGACATGGCGTTGGTAGTATAGCTTGTCGGAGAGACCAATGACGAGGGCTCCGAAAATGCAACCGACAGCAATGGCTAGGAACACCAGGCCGGATTGCACCAAGGTGAAGCCATATACTGATTGGAAGATGTAGAAGAACGAGCCGAAGAAGTTGAACAGTACGCCGAAGATGAACGCTACGTATATGCAGAGAAAGCTCACGATGGGCTCTGTGACTAACATATGAAGCGGTCGAAGCAGCCCTATTGTCAGGAACTGTCGCAGTGTATCCATTAGAGGGGGGCTCGGGGGCGGTTGAATGCCTAGTTGCTTCATTCGGCGGCGCTGGATAACGGGGTGGTAAGACTCGCTTCCGACCAAAGCCCATGCCAAAGAGAAGACGGAGAAGAACACCATCGTATACTGAGTCCATCGCCAGCCTGCTCGCGTAGTAAGAAACACACCGAGAACGGGACTAATAGCCATACACATCAGCTTTTCTGCACGGGGCGCTAGGAGTATTCATGGCTTCACATACGCAAGCCCGGGTCCTAAAAAGGGGCTGAGGATATATAGAAGAGACGGCACGCCTCTTTCCGCTGGCGTGTATGTTTCAGCGAGAAACCCGCTGCCAATGGACAAACTCGGGCCATAGGCGAATGCGGCAAGGAATCGCAAGATACACAAACCCGCGAAGGAGTGCGTCAGACCAGCTCCCAACGAGAAAAGTCCTCCAAAGACTGCTGCGCTGACATAAACTGCCTTTCGACCTGCCGTCTCGGAGAGCGGTCCTCCCAGAACAGGTCCTAGACCCAGCGCTAGAATGTACGTCGTCAAAGACAGAAATGCCACCGTACTTGACAGCTGGAATTCATCTATGAGTTGCTGATGTGATGGACTGATGATCGATGTTCCGAGAGATCTATTCAGACCATTGTATTAGTGATAAAAACGTAAGTCGATAAGCTGGATGGGCTTCACACACCCGGAAAACGCGATAATCGCGGTGGCTGCTAATTGGAGGTTTTTCTTCCATTTCGGCCAATTGTATGGGTTTGCTGGGTCTGTGTTCCAATCGAATTCTGGCGGCGCCTTACCATCAGCTTTCTCACCCTCGGCTTTCTCAATGTCATTGCCTCTCGTGTGCGCCGTCTCGTCCGAGTCGGATGCTTCTGGCTTTGTCCCCATGTTGTGTTACACAAACCCAACTCTTAGGGTTCGATAATTTGTGTATTGCCGACAGCTATTGTATGTCTGATGTTCCCTGTGACCGTTCAGGATGTAAGTGGGGTCGCCCTATCTTTTATATAGCAGTGTGTCAAGCCGCAAGGGATGGTTCGGTCTCAGATCCGGATCATTAATTCAACGTGTTTGAAATCTTGACTTGACTCGAGACAGTTCGATGCGAGATCGATGATTATACAAGCAGGCACGGAAATAGCACTCAGATGATCAGGTCGATGTCCGATTGGTTAATTCAGGGCTTGGCTTTGATGGTGACATGGCCGTAGGATCACAAAAGGTGGTTGTATGTACGTTAAAGTGCGTCTTTCTGCAGGGATGATTTGTTGCTGGCCTCGGCTTAAAGATCCGATATTTAACGATTAATCATCGCAAAAGGGCACTTTAAGTTAGCGACTTAGCGTAGTCCCTGAGACGGTGGTGGATCGCCGCGACCCATACGAAGTTTATACTATCACTAGGATCGGGGTAGGTATCGAATTGCCCAAATGGCCGCATAGCAGTACATACAGCACCGGAGCTGTGAGATTAGTGCATGCAGAATCTATAAACGGAAGTGATTGGCTGCTGAGCCCACTGCCGTTATAACAAAGCCGAGAACACGTTTTCGGTTCTCCTGCCGTCGACAAATGCGCTAAGGTAATTCCTTTTACGAGGTAAGTCGTGCCGACGGGTTTTGACAGATTACTGATCGCGTACGAAGAAGGCGCTCCGTAATTAACTCCCCTAACCCACGCCCTACTGTAGACAATTCGCCTGGGCTGTGCATCCGATCCACCCGAGCCCCACTATGTGGGTATTCAGTTATGCATTACGATGGGGTAGAAATGCATCTAACGTATCACGTAGCTACATAGTTACCCGAAATATGCATTTAGAACCATGAGCTCGGCTCAAGTTTCCTAAGTCCCCACTCATTTGACATCGATGCACTTCTAAGTTCTCACTCACACATCCATTTGCGAACCACCATGTCAGAGCCGACACAGTCGGCGGCAGCATCACTCCTGAACCTCAATGGTCTTTTAGACAATCCTGTGTTCGCTGGAGGCTTCGGCCTCGCGTCGCTCGGCGCTGCGCTAGCGATTGCGCGCCGAGGTGCGCTCACCACTGCAAGTCTGATTAGAAGGCGGCTGCTGGTCAATGTCGAGATCAGCAGACAAGACCCGGCCTATCCATGGGTCTTGGCTTGGCTATCCGAACCTCGGCCGCAGACGACCTTCCTGGCGCGGCGTCTCACACGCATAAACAAGCTGTCAGTGACGACGACAACGAGCACCACCCCCAACGGGCCAACACGTGCCAGCTTCTTCCTGCAGCCCGGCTATGGACGCCACATCGTCAAGTATAAGCATGCCTACATCGCCGTCAGCAGGGAGAAGCAGGCCACGGCCAAGACGAACACGGGCGAGCCTCACGAGACTTTGGAGCTGACCACCCTCTATGCGCATCGCCACATCTTCGAGGATGTGTTCACCGAGGCGCGCGGCCTTGCTCTCCAGGCGAATGAGGGGAAGACGGTAGTCTATTCGGTAAGGAACTTCGACTGGGTGCCTCTAGGCACGCCACGCAGGAAGCGCCCACTGGCTAGCGTCGTCTTGGACAAAGGCGTGAAAGAAAATATCGTGAATGACGCGAAGGACTTCTTGGCCCGGCGTCAGTGGTATGTCGATCGCGGTATACCTTACCGCCGAGGGTACCTTCTCTACGGTCCTCCAGGAAGTGGCAAGAGCTCCTTCATCCAGGCTCTTGCTGGTGAATTAGACTACAGCGTGGCCATGATTAATCTCAGCGAGATTGGCGTGACTGATGATAAGCTCGCTTTTCTCCTGACTAAGCTGCCGGAGCGATCTATTGTATTACTAGAGGATGCCGACTCCGCGTTTGTAAATCGGAAAAGACGTGATGCAGACGGTTACAGCGGTGGAACCGTAACCTTCTCTGGACTTTTGAATGCCCTAGATGGCCTATCTGCAAGCGAGGAGAGGATCGCATTCCTCACTACAAACCATATTGAGCTGCTCGACCCCGCTCTTATCAGGCCCGGGCGAGTTGACATGATGGTCCGCATTGGGGAGGCTACTCGATACCAAGCAGCCGAGATGTGGGATCGGTTCTACGGAGATGTGGATCAGGACGGTATCCAGAAGAATCGATTTCTGGCTCGCCTGGACGAGCTAGGGCTGTTCCGCGAGGCTGTAGAAGGAGTACCACCCGTTCGAACCAGCACTGCAGCAATCCAAGGACTTTTCCTCTTCAACAAGAACGACATGGAGGGCGCCATCAATATGGCCGAGGGCTTGATCCCACAGAAGCTAGAAGCAGAACCATGACGAATGTACATCACTTGTAACACAAATGTTTCATATGAGATACCCAGTTTCAATAGACATGGAGAAAATATCGACGATCAAACATTTCGTTATCTGCGGAACGGTAATGCGATGGGATTGGGAACATCGCACCCATCTGCACTACCGCATGTCTCAATCTTTGCTGCGGGTATTCCCGAGCCCCCTGGATCATATTGTCTCGGTATAGACTTTCGCGCCCTAGTGATTCACCATCACCCCACCAGCCGGTGAAACTTCACAGATCTGGATATGTATAGAACCTATGATGAGCGGCCAGGATCCGACTATCTTTCTACATAGACGGGAGTTCGTCCAGCCCTAGTTTCAACGTCAGCAACCCTCAAGCAGAACGGCATAGCTCAATAATGTGAAGACAACTTACAGCCATCGACATTCTCGTCGACCATATTTTGCACGCCGCACTTGTTGGCCTCTTCGAACGTCTGCGACTTAAGTGTGCGACAATTCGCTCCAAAGCAGCTGGCGTCCATGGCGCTCTGCAGAGAGTCGCCTTCCCAGCCGAAAACGTAGTCGCCGTGTTGGCCATAACCTGTCCAAATGATCAGCCAATTCACTCCACAGAGACTCTGTGCTCGAGATTCTTTCCCTTGCGTAATCAAGGGAGGGGACCTAATCGGTCTTACCGGTATTGTCACCCTGGCTGAGCACAAAAGGCTGCGATCCGTCCTCGGGCCAGAGCGCCTCGTCGTTATACGGCGCCGTGTCCCAGATGACCTCGAACATGAGCTGGGGCAGTTTAACAGGGTGGGAAGCGGGGCATGGCCCGTTGCTCTCGAATGTTCCTGATGCTGGGTATGATACGTGGCTCATGTGGTCGGGGCTGTCGAGGTTGGTGCCGTCCCAGCAGCTACACATACACACATTAACGATCGCCAACCGCCAATGATCAATCATTTGGAGGTAGGTAGGAAGCGGAGTGACCTACGTCGGGAACCGAACCGTCGTGCGAATCCCGCCCGGACAGAACTTATTCGGCAGCTCGACCGTATCCACAGTCGGGTCCGAGCACGGCGCGTAGTTGTCTCCGCCGAAGTTCTCCGTGTTGAAGCACCGGAAGCAGATCGCGTTCCACTGCGTCAGGCCGCCAGGCGCGCGCTGCTCTTGGTGGCCGGCTAGCATACGGAAACCCTATCACCTCTCACATTTTGGTGAGCAAGTCATTTAAGATATGAGATTATGATGCGAGATTATGGCGCGAGAGGGGTGAGGATAGGGAGAGAATAATGAAATAGGATTGGAATTGAGAGAAGGATGAAGACGCACGGGCTTGAAGGCCGTCACGTTGGTATTGTCGTACGGAGACGTGTAGTACACCGTCATGCCGCCCATCTCGCCTTCTAGAAATCGGTTCGCCATCTGATTGACGCGCTTGTAGGTCCCATTGCGCGCTTTGAAGTACCTGGTCCGTGTTAGCTTGCGTCTATGGCCGCACTACGCAATCTTCCGGTTTCAACATTGGCTGGTAGTGTTTCGAAACTCTTGCTTACTAGATTGAAGTTAGCGGTTACGGTTATCATGGCAGTAAAATGAGCGGAGAATTGCGCTGGCTCACCATGTTCGCCGTCCAGTAGTTGCTCCTGTCCTCAGAGAACGTGCAGCTGGTGCAGTTCGCGATCTGCGAGACATCGGCGCTTGGGATCGACGCTGCGAAGGCATTCTAACTCTCGAGGATATCTTTCAGCCTCTTTCTTCTCGTCCTCTACGCCGCATCGGCTACTGCTCTCTGGAGCTGCTGTAGGGGTGTCTCTTACGCCTCCAATAATCTATTCACCGAGCCTGTTAGTCGCCTCGCCTATTTTCGTTACTACCGCAGTGAACTTACCTGATGAATATGCGGTGATGGGTTCGAGCCTGGGTTCACGAGCCTACGATCCGCAGTTCCTGGTGTTAGCTTGCAAGCATTGGATGAACTAGGTAGCTGTGTTCGTGCTTGCAAGGAAGGGGCCTAGATGCAATAGCTTACGGGTCGATCCGCTCGATGGCAATCTGCGAGCAACCGAAACGCAGCAGGGCAAAGGCGCTGGCGCCGCGGGCGAGGAGCGCCAATGCGGTGATCGAGGGCAGACGCATTTTTTGGTATCGTCTATATCTTATTTTTGTTCGGTGATTAGGGATTTTTAAGATGCGTTCGTGATTGAGTAACCAAAGATCCAGATCTGAGTTGCTATTCTTGTCACTAGAGGAAGAACGAGGATCATCTTGGTGTTTATCTACTATAACCAGCGGCCTATCACGTCCCCTCACCACCCCCTAATACTGCTACGGCTACGCGCAAACCCATGCATGATATTATCACCGCATAGACAATACGAACCCCGACACGCGTGCCGACGCAAGTGGCAATCTATCTACTGAACAGGGGACCCTGCGCTCGGCTGGGCTGTCGTGGTTCGGTTCGCTGGGAAAAGGCGCGGCTATTCACCGGTAAATGAAGCGCCCAACCATATCCCGCGGCGCATATTATCTGGCTATGAATAGATGCGACAGCCTCCATCTGCGATGACGACAGTGGCGTGGGGTGCTACGGTATATTTACAATTACGTGTTCTGGTGTGCAGAAGCGATGCTAGGAAGGGTCTTGGTGATGTTGCAAAAGGGGCGTGCGTGCGGAGTTAAGGGTTGGAGTGAAAGGCTTGGAGTATGATCGTGCTGTTGACCCTGGGGATGGGGCTCTGGGCGCTCGGATCACGGCAACGAGGCGATGGGTACAGTCATTTTCGTCGCCGCAATTTTGCGATATCATACACCTTTCGGAGACTAAAGGAAATGAAAGCAATACTGAGTTCACCGGTATATGCTTGTCAGAGGCTCGCTCTAGTTGCGAGCAGGACTCTCAACATTGGGGTTTCAACATAAGCTCTACATATACTAAACCATCATCTGAGAGGCCTTACGGCAGTAATCTCCTGGGAGCACGTGAATAGAGCGAGGCAATATACCCGTTGGGTAAGGCCAGGAACGAACCCGACGACCACACGGCCCGGCCCACTGCCGTCTCCGCTATGCGGCGGCATGCTGACCCGGCGGAAGTCTTCAGGTATAGCTCAATGCCAACGTTCTCGATTCAATATCTGTGATGCATATGCATGCCTTGGGCTCACCTGTGCTGTTCACTAGAGAGGAGAGGTGCCCTTTGGAGAACTTGCCTGTATTCGCACTTGAAGCAAACATGCTGTCGCTACCGGGTCCCCCAGCCTTTCGGACAGGGGACGAGGCTGCTTTAAGAGCTGATAGAACATAGGAATCGGTCAAGACAAGGGAGGCGCATGTCATCGCTGTTGATTGGCTGCATCTAGCCGTTGCCAGCCTACCGGAACCAGGAGCAAACACCCTGGAGTAATGAGCCAACCAGCTCATGGTTCTAGTAGTTGTCCTCCCCACTTCTCAAGGCCAGAGACAAGCCACAGTGAGCTGATTTGCTTTGCCTTCGGTCACACAAAAGAGAAAGCTTGTGATCCCACGAACTGGATCGAATAACGACCATGGCCCTGCCCGAGAGACAAGATGGGAAAACTGTATAGCTCTCTTTCTCTCCGTCACATCTCATTAAACCGAAGAAACCCTTAACATACATCTAGGAGCCCCTCGCTATGGAATTGGCCGTGTCGCTGGCGTCTCGAGCTCAAGCGTGCTGCTCGGCACTTCAGACAGCTCTACCTCATCTTGTCATCCTTGGGAATCACCCGCAATACGAGGCAGAGAAGTATGTTCCATGGTGAGTTGAACAGAAGAAATTGAACCATATCTCGTGCTCATTTAACACGGTCTCTTAGGTCTCAGACTTGCTGGCTACCTGCAACGTGCTTTGTTCGTCCCACCACTCCACAGGACGTGGCTGAGGCTCTGAAGATCATACAGCAGACTGGGTCCAAGTTCGCCATTCGGTGCGGGGGTCACAATCCAAACCAGTTCTTCAGCAGTATCAACGATTCCGGCATCCTGATCGACGTTAGCGAGCTCAAGACGCTGTCATTAGGCGCTGACGGGGTCCTGCAGATGGGCGCAGGCAATCGATGGGGCGATGTCTATACTTATCTCGAAAAGCACGGCCTATCGCCTATTGGTGGTCGCCAGAATGACGTGGGAGTTTCCGGGTATCTTCTAGGAGGTACGACCAATCCATGAATGAGCCCTAGCATGCGACTGATAGAAAAATAGGGGGGATGCCAGCATTCCTAGCTCTTCATGGATTCGCAGCAGATCAGGTTCAAAATTTTGAGGTTGTGCTCGCTGATGGTACTATCATTAACGCCAATGCAAAAGAAAATAGCGAACTTTGGCAAGCCCTCAAAGGCGGTGGGCCGAACTTTGGTGCGTAGTATCCCCAACTAACCATGGCATTATATATCCCACGGCGACTGACCTGGAAATGCAGGCATCGTGACGCGCTTCGATATTCAGACCTATCCGACAATCAAAGCACAATATACAGTCAACACCTATGATCCATCAGACTATGTCAATATCATGAACGCCACCGCCGACCTGCAGGAAGCAATGGAAAGCGACCCCAAGCTTGGCGCCTTTGTCTACATCAACCCGACATTCATCGCTGTTGGCCTATTTTACGCAGAATGGGTCGAAGAGAGGCCCAAGGCCTTCAACACCTTCTTCAATCTGAAGAGCCTGGTAGCTGTAGCTGTGCCCACTACCAATGGCACCATGAAGGATCTCGTGGCGGCGGTTGGGGCTGGAGCTAATGACCCTCCCCTGAGACGCCAGTATGCGTCACAGAGCTCTAAGGTCTCGGTTGACTTGTATATCAAGGTGTACGAAGTCTATCAGGAGATCGTCCAGAAGTATGGAGAGGCCACCAACTTGTCATACAGCCTCCAGCCAGCGCCGACTGCCGCCATAAAGCTCGGACAGTCCCGTGGCGGTAATATCATGGGATTGGAAGAGGTCCCCCAAACTTGTAAGTCTGGTCCCTTCAGAGGACATTGTGTGAGGCATATAACGACTGACACTTACGTACCAAACAGGGTGGGCATTCGTCTCCCAGTGGGACAGCCCGACGAACGACACGCGCGCTCAGCAGGCCATTGACGAACTCTATCAAGGCATGCAGAAGGTGTCCCGTGAACAGGAGCAATGGCTTGATTTTGTATTCATGAATGAAGGCAAGGGGACTCAGGATGTGCTCGGTAGCTATGGCGAAGCCAATGTGCAGAAGATGCAGAAGGTACAATCCAAACACGACCCCGAGAAGGTCTTTCAAAATCTGCAGAATGATGGATATCTCCTTCGAAAAGTGCGTCAGTTTTGAAAAGCGATTTGGAGCTGCTCGAATTCTATGATTGATATGAAGTTTTAGAATACAAATAATATCTTTCCTACATCTTCATAACAATTTATACTGTTACGTTATAGCTGATGTATTATCGCAGATTACTCGCCTTCGTATAGTTTCAAAGATCAAAGAACATAGGCCCATTGCTCCAAGGTTGAGTATAGCCTCGACGGCAACGCGCTTTCAGCACTGATAGCTGTTGTTCACTTGATCATGCCCCGGTGAGACCAAGCGACATTTGATTAACTCCGCTGACGTTACTCTACGACGTTCTGGATGATGTGATGGGGTGTATGCTCAGCCATGCAAGCCACACCTTTTGTAGCTTGTGCCACCTATAGAATTTCCGGACCAGGTCTTACTGGGTGCGGTGAACTATAGCGCAACTATTCGCGAAATTCCAAATGCTAGAAACCTGCTAACGATTATCCAACGTTTAAACGATTGGTTTATTACCCATTACCTAATTATCTACCGTCGTTTCTTTATTTAAAGAATATCGAACGTTGGGAAGGAGTCAATAATTGAGCTAATTACTGTTTACTAGAATACCTGTAGGACCTGGTACGGATTCTTCACCTACAGTTTACACGCACATGAGTAATAAGCTGACTGTTTTTATCACAACCTTCGCGATAGAGCCTTCGACTCTATCCACTTCAAGGCTTCATATGGGCGTGTACGTGCGTTTCATTTTCATGATCCAGCCGCCATCGTTGCGCAGCTCAGCAGAACCAATTTAGGTGCTCTGGAATCACCGAGGTCCCCAGCCACGCCTATACCGCTACCATTCCAAGCCAATAGTATGGTGGGATTTCGTTCCCCCCAGCCTGCGTGGCTACCGGGACCCTAGGTATAGAAAAGTATGGTAGTATTGGGAGACCATAAGTTACCTTAGGCATCAATCCGGCAATATTAGGTTGATATTTCCTATGAGGCGGGGTACGTGCCCAACAACTCAATCCATCGGAACGCATCATTGACATCTATCCAATTCATTGAAAACACAGATATTGTCACGACTAGGCCTTCAAGATTCTGACAAGATACCAGGAAGACGGAGGGATAATCAAGGCGCTTCAGGCGCTACACGCACCGACCAGGAAAGTCCAAGCAATAAGGGTGCCCCAGCTACGTCGCCATCACTCTATAATCCTAGTCCCCCGCACCCTCTATGGCCGGCTTTCAATTCCCCGACGGAGTCAAAGTGTGGGTTGAGTGCCCAGATGCCACTATTGACATCTGTTTTGTTCACGGGTTGACCGGTGACCGAGACGAAACATGGACAGCCCTCGGGCAATCTGCCCCCTGGCCGAAGACTCTGCTGGCGGCTAAAATTCCTCAAGCACGACTTTTGACATACGGCTATGATGCCTACGTTATACGAAAGTCGGTTGTATCGACCAATACCTTGCTCGATCATGCCGCAAACCTCCTTATGGACCTGACGGCTGACCGAATATCGTGCGAAGCCACCTCCCGCCGAATCATATTTGTTGCACACAGTCTAGGCGGCCTCGTCTGCAAAGAGGCGATGCTACAATCAAGGAATAATCCCGAACAACATCTCCGCGATTTATTTGACAATACTGTTGGAATCGTGTTCATGGGGACACCACATAAAGGGTCTTGGATGGCCGACTGGGCGAAGATCCCCGTTCATGCTTTGGGACTGTTGAAGTCTACTAACAAGACTTTGCTCGATATTTTGCACACTGACAATCAACTACTTCAATCGATTCAGAGCAAGTTTTTAAATATGGTCCGGGAACTTCGTGAAAATGGTAGACTGTTTGAAATCACATGCTTCTTCGAAGAGCTACCGTTAGAAGGAGTTGGTGTAATTGTGACTAGAGAGTCGGCGACCTTCGAAAGCTACATGATTAGCACTATACACGCAAATCATAGTAGTATGGTGAAATTCCAGTCAAGTGAAGATACCGGCTTTAAGCGAGTGCTTGGAGAGTTGAAGAGATGGCAGGCTACATCCCGCGCGTCACTAGATACTCGTCAGATCGGATCTAGCAATCTTCTTGGCAGAGAAAATAACAGTCAGTCTAAATAGCCCAGCAGGCCCAATAATATCATACAATTAATACTAATTCGTCGCAGTTCGTGATAACGAGCTTTACCACGACTGTCTAAAATCACTATCGTTTCCTCAGATGAATGATCGGTACAATGATATCGAAAATCCTAGTCCAGGAACATGCCTGTGGATAACTGAACACCTTTTATTTGAAGAATGGATGGCTTGCGATAAAGGCTTGCTCTGGATAAAGGGAAAGCCGGGCTCTGGGAAGTCAACATTGCTACGACATATTATCCATGCAGTTACTGCTTCCCTCGGAAACACTCCTCTTATCCTCACTCACTTCTTTCACGGACGCGGCGTCGAGCTCCAAAAGACGCCACTAGGTTTCTTTCGTTCCCTTATGCATCAACTACTTTGCCGTGTTCCTGATGGCATTCCGAAAGCCCTTGCTGAATACAACACTAAGCATCACACCATGGGAGATGCAGGCTCGGGATGGCAGTGGCATTTGCGTGAGCTGAAAGATATGTTCAAAGACGCAGTGTTGGATATATTGAACTATCACTCCATCTGGCTTTTTGTAGATGCTTTAGATGAAAGTGATAAGGCGAATGCGGTTCGCCTCGCCAACGATTTTGAGACATGGATACGAGAAACACCAGTTGGTCTGAAATTTCATATTTGTTTCACGTGTCGTCATTACCCTGTTCTCCTTGTACACCAGACGTTCGAAGTCTGTATTGAACATGAGAATGGAGAAGATATCAACACTTATACGGCAGACAAGCTCGGGACAATCCAATGTCGTATTCCACCGACAATAATGCAACTTATAATTGACCGCGCTTCAGGCGTATTCATCTGGACACGTCTGGTTATTGAGCGCATTATCGAACTGGAGCGTGAAGGCATGGGATGGGCAGAGATCGCAGCTGCAATTGATCACATACCTAATGAACTAGACGATCTCTATGGAATCCTCCTCACAAGCGTGACTGGATCTTCAGCTTCCCTGAAATTGATTCAGTGGATTTGCTTTGCCGTAGAGCCGTTATCACTGCTTGCTCTACAATGGGCCATGGCTATGGACAAAAATTGCTCATATCGTTCATTCAAAGAATATCAAAGCGATATTGTAGATGATTATACAATGGAAAAACGCATCCAGGCCCTGAGTTGTGGCATAATCGAAGTCAGCCACTCGAGCTCAGCGAAGGTTGTTCAGTTCATTCACCAAACCGCCAAAGATTTCATCATAACAAGAGGCCTACAATTTATAGACAGCACATCAAATTCGGTTGAGGTTGCAATTGCAAACGCGCATTATCAACTCTCTAGGACGTGTATATGGTACCTAGCCATGCAGGAAATAGGCCAGTTAAAATCGGGGGGCGACTATCAAGCATACTTAAATATTCGCACAATGAGACTATCCTTCGCGTTTGGCCTAAACGAACACCTGAAAGTTGAATCAGTATCTAAAATGCCATTGCTCGAATATTCGCTCTCTAATTGGATGTTTCACGAGAATCAGAGCGAAGAGATGCGGATTGCTCCCGACGATCTTCTAGAAAATATTTCCGAGCTGCCGACTCAAGTTCGGGAATCGTGGGGCCATATATATGAAATTATAGACCGAGAACGCGGGAATATACCGTCGCCAGAACTGTGCGTGATGTATCTAGCGTCGGCCTTTTCCTTAAACAGACCCTTACCGCGGCTGCTGCGAATGATGGACCAGGATACATTTTCTATTGACGACCCAGATGGTTTTGGCTGGACACCACTGTCGCATGCAGCAATGCAAGGAAATCAAGCCATGGTCGAAATGCTACTTAAAACAGGGAAAGTTGACGCTGATTCGCGAGATGAAAATGGCCGGACGCCATTATCATATGCAGCTGAAAGGGGCTTTCATACTGTTGCATATCTGTTGCTTGATAAAGGCAAAGCGACCCCGGACACGCGAGATACTACAGGAGACACGCCATTAGCGCACGCGGCTCAAGGCGGACATGCAGCTATTGTCCAACTTCTGCTTGATACAGGAGAGGTCGAGGTTAATTCGCAGAACGGCAACCGCCAATCACCACTATTACACGCAACTATGAATGGTCACGAAGCTACTGTACGACTTTTGCTAAGTACAGAGAAAGCTGACATTAATTCGCGAGACGTGTTTGGGCGAACCTCTCTGGCATACGCAGCTGAACACGGCCTGGAAGCTATAGTACAGCTTCTGATTGGTATAAAGAATGTCGAGATTGATTCGCGGGACAACCGGGGCCAAACACCACTATCATACGCTGCTATGAATGGTCACGAAGCTACCGTACGACTTCTGCTTGATATAGGGAGAGCTAACGTTAATTCACGGGATCATAAGGGCCAAACACCTCTGGCGCACGCAGCCGGGTCTGACCACGAAGCTATCGTGAAGCTTCTACTTAATCCAAAGGTCGAGATTAATTCTCCGGATGATTTAGGGCAAACACTTTCAGCACACACTTCCATGCGGGGTTATGAAGCTACCGTAAAGCCTCTACGGAATCCAGGAAAGGCAGAAGTTAATTCACGGGACACCTATGGCAAAGTTCCACTGTCGGGCGCGATTAGCCAACTTTACGAAGCTCTCGCACAGCTTCTGCGTCGAGCAGGTGGAATAAATACCGATCTCGAAGAATAGAACTGATGAAGCAGCATCAACTGTGACGGTAGGCAATGACATCTTCAAGCGAGTAGGCAAAAGATGAGGAAGTCTCTGCGTACCGGTAACGTAAAACTAGTACTTAAAAGAACGTAATATACACAAAAATATATGTTATACTTGAACCGGGCAAGAAAGGGTAATTCAGCTATTACCAACAGCTGTTTGCAGCCGGGTATCTCCGTGACACCTTTCAAATCATCAAATGTTTTCTCTGCAGAGATTGATTCTTATTGTCTATTGTGTCCTTGTGTTGCGAGATTAGTGCGTAGGTGATGCCCGTTACTCTCAACCGAGTCAGTCCCTTTTCCTCTTACCTTTTCTTTCCTTCGACGTTTTCATCGCAACAACATAATAGGTATAGCCTGGCACGGATTGAGCCCAACTTCGCCAGCAGCAAGGGTGAGAAGAGAAGCAGTGAAATAGTCCGTATATACCAAGCTAGCTTAGTACCCAAATCATGAGATATTCAAGCTACTCTTGCCACCCCTTCTACTATATCGTGCCAGACGATGCTATAGACAACATGCCTAGAGATCTTCAAAATCGAACTTGACTAGGAGAGAACATGTAGTTTCATGCCCCCTCAAATCAAGCAAGCGAATAAAACTCCATCCCGGCACAACATACAGCAGCCGGACAGCCGTCACAGCATAGGTCGGATTCTCAGCGAAGCTAATATCGTCCTTGACGAAGATCCGCAAGAAAACAAGCTCGTTATCATCATACTCCCATTCCAGCGTAGTGTCCCAGATCGGATCTTTCGGCGACGGATTCTCGCCCCTATGCAAGAACTCGAGCTTATGCTTGCGATAATGATGAGTCTTGCTCTTCCTATGCCTCCCGTCGATGTCGTCGGGATGCACAAGCGAGCAAGTGACGTACGGTTTGATCTCGTCTTCATCGCGACCCTCGGGCACCGGGACATCCGACGCGCCCGCGACGTGTAGACGCAGCTTTCTCCGCCGGCCAGTGTTCAGCCGGCCACTACCCCCTGCTCTCAAAGCCGCAGGCTTGAGCACGTAGCCTTCTGTCCCGCTGAACATGGCCTCGTTCAATTGCATACTGCCGCCGAATGTCTGCCAGTTCATTGCGCAGATCTGCGCACCTATGCCCCAGAATGGAACTTGCTTGAGGTTCTTAGACGAGATGCGTGTCCCTTTGGGAAATACGCGCATCAGGTGCTGCGCATTGTGGCGGGCGATTTTCTCGCTGCTGTCGGGTATGAGTGATTGCAGAGCAGTCTCGGAGACGTTTACTAGGTGGTTGTGAGGACCCTCGTGCAGAGTGGTCTCATACCACGAATTGTCTCTTGGTTTGACTGATTGCGCGCAGACACCTAGAGCTGCGAGTTCTGGGATTATACCGCCCCTTTCCACTGCTCTTTTACGAGCTTTATACGCTGTACGGTCTTGTCTTTCTTCTTCGTCTTCAGAGCTGGAGCTGTCTGAGCTCTCCTCGTCCTCCTTCTCTTCTTCTGCGGTCGGAAAGAAGTATTCTACGATGAGCACAATCTTGGATCCTAGCTCATCAAGGAAGACTTGCTCGTCTTCACCTTCCTGCTCTCTATGACCTTTTTCACGGACCGCTTTGCTCAACAATCTGTCACCCCAGACTTCTCTCATGATCTCCACTAGGCGCATCTGCCCGTAGGCGCCGCAGTGGTTCTCAAGCGACAGCATAATAGGCGCCGCACGGCGACCCTGCTGGTCTACGGCGTCGGCCGCCTCTCTGTCGACGACATCACGGACGGCCTCGCAGACAGAACGGAAGGGTATGTTCGAGACGAGAGTATAGCCATGAGTGACCTTTGGCTCGTCTTTATTCTCACTGTTGTCCCATGCGTCAATCTCGACGCAGCGTGCACCAGTCAATAATGTAGTCTCATATGCTGAAGCCGAGGACTTTCCCTGCAGTTGGTGTCCGAGGAGGTAGGTATTATGACTAGAGCTGACGAAATATTCAGGCAGCGGATGCGATCGATCGGTCAGCTCCGCAGGGACTCGAATGTGAGACTTGTCTAGCAATGCTTCCAATGCCGGACTCAAGCCCTCAGACCCTAGAGCCGCATCTTCCCTTGACACGACTTGATGATGAACAAGAAATGACTTGAGAGCGTGACTGATTCTCTGATGATGGCGAGTAATTTCTGTTCGACGCGAGCTGTGGCCGCCTCCGGCGACAGTGAGATTATCGATCTCTTGACCTATGTCTTCATCGTCTCCCCTCCTAGAAGATCTTGGCAAAGTGTGAAGTCTAGCTAGACCAGCGGTTATAGCGTCAGCCATAGTCGAAATTAGCGACGCAGCGATTCTTGTTTAGCGGGGTATAATGTCAAAACAGAATTTAATAATGCAGCTGTCAATTGTTTATTTCGCCAGCTTTGAATGTTTCGCGTCGCACGAAGATGACTTGTGAGATGTAGTGAGACGTGTCCATGTCAGCCTTGATCCTCATGATCAAAGGATGTTAGCTGACAATAAGACGCCCTAACCCACCCCCTAATAATAACGTCAGAGGCGCTATTCCCGGGTTGTCACGTGCTCTATGCTTTCATTATGGTAGGACTTTGGGCTCTTAGATCCTCCGCTATCCCAACTCATCCCTACTAAGTACGAATGGAGCGTCGGTCGTTTCTAGGCTTTCATCACAACAATAATCGACCTCAACTGGTCAAGCTCCCAATTGAGCCAATCGGGACGAGCCTGTATATGTCTCAGTTTTAATCATTATATGTGCTCGATAAGAATGATGTTATGAATGCGGTAAAAACCGGCGACCGTACATCAAACCACCAATTTGACCTTCAGCTTGTCGTTCTTGATTATCTCATCCTTCAATGTTAGAAGCTCGGGAAGATCCCAAGTCACATTGACATATCTTCCTCCGAGCCACTCTGGTCGTTGCGCTGTCAGGTAAGCCACCGAGTCTCCAGTCAACTCAGGTGTGTCGACGAAAACTGCACGCAATGGTCAGCATTTCAACCCCAATTATACGCGAAGACTAGTGACTTCAAAATGTCTGGGTAAACTCACTATGAGCTAGTTCGTCGGCAACATTGCCGTCTCCGCCAGTCGTCATATCCGTGCGGACATTGCCAGGGTGTATAGTGATGGCCAGGATGCCCTTGTCGCTATACTCGGCGTCGAGAAACTCCGTCAATCGCAACACGGCCAGCTTCGACGTCTGGTAGGAGCTGAACATTGGCGATGTCAAGTGTGCGCCGACGCTGCTGACGGAGACGAACATCCTCGGCCCTTCGCTATCCAGCATGAGCGGAACAAGAGCGCGCATCACGAGATAAGGCCCCTTGAGATTGACTTCCACGGTGGTCCACCACATCTCAGGGTCCGCCTCTGCTACGAAGCCCTTGCCGGACAGTAGCCCCGCGTTATTGACCACTACGTCGATGCGGCCGAATGTCTTCTTGATCTCGGCCGCCGCGGCATCTACGCTTGTCTGGCTCGTCACATCGACTTTTAGCGCGAGGATCTTCGGCTCTGGCCTTCCCGCGCTAGCTGCCGCTGCTTTCAGGGCCTGGGTGGTCTCGCTGAGATCTGACCTTGCCGCAATGGCGATCATGGATGCGCCGGCTTTCGCAAACGAAACAGCGATGCCCTTGCCTATGCCCCTTGTTGCACCGCTGATGAAAACCGCCCGACCCGTCAAGTTGGCATTGGAAGGGTCGATGCCAGGGTACGTGTCGCTATGTACGACCGATGTTGTGGTGTAGTCACCTTCGACATATCAGTAAATTTGTTCGGGGCTCCGAGAGGACTGAGCTCTGCGTACCTGGGCCTTCGATGAGGTTGGCGGATCCCTTTGGAGGCGGCATCTTTCGTGTTTGTGTTGTTGACTCTGTGAAGCAAAGCTGTTTTTGACCTCAAAGGTAAAAGTACCACGTTGAATCGCAAGTCAAATGCTGTGATAATATCTCAATCACAGAACGTCGCCAGGAAGGCTTCACGACTTATATATCCTCATCCTCTGCGCCCCCGCCGCCATAACGCACTGGTATAACGCGTTGATATAACGCATCGTCATTACTGAAAAGGTCACAGTCCTAGGTTAGGTCAGAGATGACTCTGTACCCTGCCTTTACGTCGCGATCAGGTTTAGTATAATCTGAGATATTCTGCATCGCCGTCGTACTTGATTGGTCATTCTCATTAACACCGCAACAAGCCATGACTGTAACAGCTACACCATCCTTACCGCCGAAGAAGCTAAGACGACGATATCCACAATTATCGGCGCTTAACACCGATTTGCTGGGCCGGGTTAAGAGAGACGGGCATTCTGACGAATAGCATTCAGCTCTGAGTTGATGCAAGTTACGGAGACAAGCTAAATTCCTGCTCAAAGTCCACTCTCGTTTTGTCGCATCGCTGATATCTCCGTCACTGCTCGCCAGCATTACAAAACGAGAACGAACCTGACACTGGACTCACTTTAACAAGCCATGATCACTGCGCAACACTGGACCAAACATGAAAATGATCTGGTGGGTGTCCTACCTTCACGAAATCATGATTAAGTCGGCGAATGAGATTCACTTCGAATACCTACCTTGTAGCTGCGCTTAAAAAGAGCAGTAGAAGTGACAGACGGGTCGAAGCATACCAGTACCCAGCATTTCGTCGCTGCGGGTAAGCCGATATCAGCAACACGTGCGAGAACCGGGTCCTGAGCGTCATGTCGGGTTCTCATAGGGCGGTAGGACGTGCTGTCCGGTGCCGAGAGGCGATCTTGATAAGTACAAGGCACCCCACAAACGGCAAATGTCGTCGCAGAAGGAAGTATTCCGACTGTTGTCCGGCCACTTGGTGCTCCTATTAGCGTCGCCTAATGCACGGAGAAGGTATGCCAAATAGGGCTATTCCCATCAAGACATGCGTGGATAGCTTCGGTAGTTCGTTGCCTTAGGCCCATAAACTCCGCGCGCCAATCCTTCGAGATCTCTAGGATGCAGCCAGTGCTTCTTATTCGCCCAGGAAAGCAGCTGATTTAAAGTTATATCATGTCGTCGCTTGATCTGTGAGTTATCCCGCACATGTTGAATGAAGAGGCGGCGGTGAGCCACAGTCAGATAATCGTGAACAGTAGCGAGTGACTGAGCCACAGCCACCTCTTGGATACCCCGCTGTCAGGTGGAACAACTTTATATCTCGTCCTCGTCCTCATGTGTCCATTATGTACGCCGTTCGGATCGAAACAGTCTTTGTGGTAACTATTCTCCATGCTCAGCCTCTACCGATCGATACCTCTAGCTTAGACCGTGTTAGAAGGGAGAGAATGAACCATGGACCAGGATTGAATATAATGACTGTGAAACCAAAAGCCAGGTGCCAGTCATAGCTTTCATGCTATTATCCTGCGAGATAACACTTGTGGAATCCGGCCCTGTCCTGCCTATCTGTGATCCAAATCATGTGAACAAGAGGTTCGTTGGGAACACGAAAGTGACGGGCGCGTCAGCCAAGAAACGGCGGCGCGGGGAGTATAAACCAATCATAGCCTTGGTATCTCCGTCTCAATGTTATATCCCATGTTATTATCTTGCGTAACCTTCGCGAGGTCGGACGGTCAGCGTCACCTGAGAAGAGTGAAGGCGGATTTCAACGTTATAGGCAGACTTGATGCATCTCAGTCGTACTAGTGTTCCATAAGATCATAATAGAGGTTGGGTTTCCCTGTTAGGCGACGACCTGTATAACTCGAAGCAATTTCTCCTGTCCACTCACACCCATTACTCC
Source organism: Nemania sp. FL0916 (assembly GCA_022578715.1). NCBI lineage: Eukaryota > Fungi > Ascomycota > Sordariomycetes > Xylariales > Xylariaceae > Nemania > Nemania sp. FL0916. Next base: position 32,278 of record MU390427.1, read on the forward strand.
GTGAAATCATACCTTTTTCCCACCACTCGGTTTATTTTACCTTTCTGGCTCTTGGATAAGGGGGTCTGGTATAAACGCCCTCACCCCACTGCGATAACTTGAGATCAACACGACGTTAAATGTTCATATTAAATATCTTTAAGCTTCGCAGTACCAACCTGGCACATTGAAATTTTCGTTTTGCCTCCTTGACAATAAAATAGTGCATTATCACAACACGCCGGCACCGAGACGGAGTTTCCCGATTAGTCAACCGCCGCCATCGGCCCTCCGACACCGTTCCGCCCTCCGCCACCCCCGCGAAAGCCGGCGATAACAAAGCCAGCTTATTAATTCTGGTCTCCACGATAATTATGTAAAACTAGACGAGAGCTCCATTGAGCGCTTGAGCGACTGGCTCGTGTCATCAGTCCGATGGCGGCCTCCTGTGGCTCTTCAGTCCAGACCGCATCGTCTGCATCGCATGTGAGCATTCTATCCACCAAACCAGAGTGAAGAAAAAGCATCGTGAAGGATCGTGTTAGGGCGGAATGGACTTGGCTGGGATGGCTGTGCTTTTCCCCCCTGGTCAGCTCAACAAACATGCAAGGGTGGGAGGGGGCTCGATAACGGGAACGCAAAGTTTCGCATACAAATAACCTTTTTCCCCTGCATCTCTCCTCTGTTCTTATTTCCTTTCATCTCACATTGATTACCTATAGTTAGAATAATAAGTAGCTACCAGGCAGCTATAATTACTCTTAGTCAATAAAACTTACACTCTCTGAAGGCGACGGCCGAAAAGGCGTCTAATCCGGACACGAGTACTATACCCCTCGCGCAAATGGAGGCAACAATGTTCCAGGCGCTCGTGCAGGTCGAGTCCAATTCCCTGCCCCAGGCGCCGCGAAGAGCAGTCTCGAGGACGTATCCGGCCGTCCCACAGCACGAGGGCATCGAGTTGAAATCCATGCCGACAGCGTCGGCGGCGAGGCTAGTCTCTCCAACTTCATCCGGCCCCTCTACGCCGTGCGAGGAGCGGGATTTGGAGATGAGCGTCTCGAGCACACCCGGCGGACCCGAAACCTCCGGCAGTGGTGAGCCGGCTAGCCCCGATGCTAATACCTTCGAGGTCTTGCCGAGTCTCACAGATCCGCCGAGGAATAAGTTCCGCTTCGCTGCCTGCTGCACGCAGACACTGCTCTCCGGCCTCACGGACTCGGCGCCCGGTGCCTTGATTCCGTATATAGAGAAGTCAGTCTACACAGCTATTGCGATTACCTGCGTCGTCAAGCACTGTTCTAATCTTTCAAAACCTATCTAGGTATTATCATATTGGATACGCTGTCGTATCTCTCATTTTTATCAGTAACGCATTCGGCTACATCGCCATTGCGCCGTTCACTGATACAATTCGCCTTCGTCTTGGACGAGCCAAGACGTTGTTCTTAGCGAACATGTGCATCACCATTGGCTTCATCCCCCTACTTGTGGCGGCGCCTTTCCAGGCTGTCGTGATCGGCTATTTCTTCATAGGTGTTGGATTCGCCGTCAACTTAGCCATTAGCAACGTATGTTTACCCCTTTCTCTTTTTCTCTTTCTGCATTCTCTCTCAACCCCCTTTACCACCCACATGGCGCGTCTATCTCATGCGCATATCATACTTCTGTTCCAGCATAAATACAGAGGAGATCAAACAGGGCGAAACAGCGCTATATCTGGACCCTAATCATCCAATCAATGCAGTACTGACGATTAATACCAACAACACAGGTCTTCACAGCCAATCTCCAAAACGGCACCGTGCTCCTGGGCACCATGCACGGGACCTACGGCGTCGGGGGCACAATCGGCCCCCTAATCGCCACGAGCATCGTATCGACGCAGGGCCCAAGCGCCTGGAACAGATACTACATCCTCACGATCGCCCTCGCGCTCGCGACCGCGGTATTCTTCCTCTGGAGTTTCTGGGGGTACGAAAGTGAGCACGAAGTCGAAACTGACAACACTAACACCACCACCTCCACATCGCCATCGTCAACAGCAGCAGCAACGGAGAATAACGCCCCCTCACCCCTCACGCGCTCGCCATCCGCCCCCTCCCTCACCCGCCCCGAACTCAGCGGGATGCTCCGCGCATTCCGCTCGCGCGTCGTGCTCCTCGGAGCAACATTCATATTCGCCTACCAAGGCGCCGAAGTCTCCATCTCCGGGTGGGTGATCTCCTTCCTAATCGCCGCGCGCGGGGGGAATCCAAAGGCAGTCGGGAACGTGACATCCGGGTTCTGGGGCGGGATCACTTTGGGCCGGTTCCTACTCTCTCCCGTCGGAGCCCGCTGGGGCGAGAAGAGATTTGTTTTCGGACTTACTGGCGGCGCGGCGGTTTTCCAGCTGCTGGTTTGGTTGGTGCCGAATATTATCGGCGAAGCGGTGTCCCTTGCGGTTGTGGGACTGTTGTTGGGCCCGATTTATCCGTGTGCCGCGACGGTGTTTACGAGGAATTTGTCGAGAAGGGAACAAGTTAGTGGGTTGGGGGTTATTACTGCGTTTGGGAGCTCGGGGGGCGCGATTGCGCCGTTCGCGACGGGGCTCTTGGCTCAGGCTGTGGGCACGTTCGTACTGCATCCGATTGCGATTAGTTTGTTTGCTGCGATGGTGGTTTGTTGGTTGGCTTTTCCTGCCGAGAGGAAGAGGTCGGATTGAATGGGGAAAAAGGTTGAGCTTGGACGAAGGTTCAAAGTTGGTGTTGAGCGTGATAGATGTATACTGAACTGGATACGCGGATGACGCTTTGGATAATTATTGGGTGCTGGCAGAGAGGTCAGAGCGGCTTTCTCGGCTGGTAGAACGGAATGATAGCGTATATATGTTTGGAAAGAAAGGTCATGGTGGTAGATAATGAATGAACAAAGGGAGTAGTTGATCTCTCAGATGAATGATCAGTTATTTCACATAATCTTATTAAATACTACGCTCGGGGGACCAGTCCAAAAATAAATTCTATACATAACAAATCTAGCTTCTATCTAGCCTCTAGGCCTATTTATTCTATGTCATCCGCGTCTATACCATAGTCTATATCCAGTATAATCCACGAGTGCAGCTTGCTGTCTAATGTGCCGGATCCTAAATCTATTTCGTGCCAGTGGCGGCTTGTTGGACGGTGATCTTCCCATCAACAACGTCCGCCACTATCTTGTGTATATCAGAGAAGTCGTGAAAGACTGTGAAAGGTACGTTTCTTGATTCGCAGTAGGTGACGAGATCTACGATTATTAGTCCTCAGGTCACACCCGACGTGTACAAGGGTCGCATACCTCGGCCCGCCTTGGCGAATAGTAAATCTGTCTCTTTAGCAGCAGAGAAGTCAGATACGCCATCGCCGGCGTAGAACATGACCGGCCGATCGGCGAGAGCAGCGTAAGGTCGGATCTCAAGGCTCTTGTCATGACCAAATGAGCTATGATGACATTAGGTTCAGTTCCGATGCGTTTTGTGTCGAGATAACTGAGTGAGAGCAATGCAAGATTACCTGTCATCATGGTATTCAATATCCCAGCCGTTCTCCTCGTTGATGCTCTTGCCCGGGCGCGCTTTCACATCATTGCTGACGATCTGCATGGCCGAGGCCGCCTCCTCGCCAACAAGATGGGCTAGGAGAGCGCGAATGACTGGCTGCATCCCGCCGCTCAGTACGACAATAGGCACATTATTTGCGCGACACTATTATACAACGTGTGAGAAGTTATTTTTGTCCGATTTTACGCATTGCAGGTGAAATTTCATTGAAGGGCAAGAGGGAAATCACGCGCAACAAAACGGCAATGCAACAGAAATACACAGGATACGATTAGAGGTATGGCATACCCAGGATGCAAATTCCTTGAAGGCAGGGTCGAGCTTGACGTTTTGCAGTAGGAGTTTAATACACTCATCAAACGGCGTGGTCACACTATCCAGCATCTCCTGGAATGAGTCTCGAAAAGGGCGACCGTTGTGAAGAACGTCTTTGTTTCCTTGTCTCCGGAGCTCAACTCCGAATCCTAGGTTATCCGTCATCCAGTCATTGCTATCCTGGAGGGTAATTGTGCCATCGAAGTCGGTAAAAAAGATGGCCTTTGGGTTTGTGCGCAAAGCGGGAAGCGAAGGAGTCGAGGAAGCCATTCTAACTGTCTATTGTTTTTGGTGGTGATACGACAGGTGTGTTTTTGATGGGCCGAAGTTCGGAGTTGGGCGCGGTTGACTATTGGCGGTCGAAGTATAAACGGGCGAGTGCGGGGCGGTTCTGAATGCGCCCAGCAGAAAACTCTATGGCCAAAATCTAACAAGAATGGGATAAGAAAGCGTCGTCTTAAGAACTCAAAACGAATTTGAAGCAGAAAGATAACGAGAGGGCAAAGAAGGAGAAATCGGAAGATGAGCCAAATAATTCAAGGGGCCCACGGCAATGCAGTAGAGAGCGCATACCAACACGTGAAGCGGCTGCGACGTGAATCATTCGCTAATCTTTGGTGGCGGGTTTGCTGCCCCTCCATCCTTGATCCAAGTTTAAGATAGGCGGGCGGTTCTGGCGCCAAAGCGGCAGAGCGGGCCAGCGTCACTAGATAGATGCCTGCTTAAATCTCTTCTGCCGGGCTCTAACATAAGCTTATGGCATATGCGTCTTGAAGTTATTTATTGCATCCATTGGGCGGGGAGAAACAGGAAAATTGGATCTAATCCGCCTGTCGCTTACAAGTTAATGTGAGCTTTTGGACCAATTACCTGGATATTACTGAAGTTAGATTAGTGGGTGCAGAAACCTGGTCTCAAGACTTGGTTTTAGAAACGGGATCTTAAAATTATATAATATTAAATAAAGTGTTTTTAAAAAACATTTTTAATAAGTCAGGGCTTTATATAATAATCTTTTTACACACTTTATAAGTTTATAAAACTTATTTTAATATAATATTTTTCGGCTTTTTAATCTTAATTATTTTAAATTAATATTTTTAATAAAACACGCGCATTATTAAAAATTATTAATTTAAATATTATATTATTAATTTTAATTTAATTCTGTTGTTTTATATTATTTATAATTATTATTAAATCGTTTATTAAACGTTATTAACTTTTGTTTTATTATTTTAAATATTATAAGTTTTATACGTGTTTTTTTATTAAAATTAAAAACTTTTATTATAAAGTTATTAAAAAAATATTTTTAAGTTTATTTTTAAATTATTAACTGTTTTAATAAAGATTTATATATTTTTTTTATTTATATATTTTTATAAAAATAATTTATTATATTTAAAAATTTTTAAAAATTTAATTATTTAAATTATAAATATAAAAATATTATTAATAAATTCGTTATTTTTTATTTAACTTTTTTATTAAGTGTTTTATAAACGTGTTAATTTTTATTTATATAATTTCGTTTATAAAACGTAATTTTTTATTTTTTTTTATTTTACGTTATTCGAATTTTTAAAAACTCGGTAAATATTTTATTTTAATTTTTTTTAATAAGTTAACGTTTATTTATTTTAAACTTCTCGAGTTTTATAATTAAATTTTTTTATTTTATTATTTATAAATTAATTAAATAATTAATAAAATAATAAATTTATTTATTTTAAAAAACAATATATATATATTACGTAAAAATAAATTATTATTCGAATTTATTTTTTTATAATTTAAATTACGTTTATAACTTTTTTTTAAAATAATAATATTTATTTTAAATAGTTTAAATAAAAATAAATCAGGTATATAACGCGTGTTATAATTTTTAAATTTATTACGCGTATAATAAAAACATAATTTACGATTTAATAAATATAACTTATTTTATTATTATTTCGATTATATATTAAAAAGTTTAAACGTTTTTTTATATATTTAATTATATATTATAAACATACAGCGTTTATAAATAAAAGTAATTATATTAAAAATATTATATTTATTTAAAATTATTCGATAATACGTTTTAAACGTTAAAAATACGCTTATATTAAACGGTTAAAAATTATTACTCGCGTAAAAAAATAAATATAATAATACGATTTTATTAATATATACAATATATATAAATTTAAAATATATATATATATAATAATTATTAAAAAATAAAAACTATTATTAATTATTTATAAGTTTTATTTCGAATAAAAATATTTCGTTTAATTATTAATTAATAATTATTTTATTATTTTAACCCGATTTTATAACTATATATTTTTATTTAAAAACTTTTTTCGAAAATTATTACGTTTATAAGTTTATATTATTAAAAATATAAATAAAAATTTTAAACTTATTATTATAATAAATATACTCGATTTAAATTATTTATTTAATAGTTTTAAAATGAATAACGCGTATATATTTATTTTTATTCGATTCGAAAATAATATTAATTATCGATTTATTTTTTTAAATATTTATTTTATTTATATTATATTCCGTTATATTTATAATTATATATTTAATACGTATTTATTTTAATAAATCGTAGAATTTATTAATTCGTTTTTATTTTAATCGTGTTAATTTCGAAATTTTAATAAAACGTAAAACTTTATGTTAAATAATCTCGTAACGTTTAAAAAACGCGTTAATTTAATATAAATTAAAATACGTGTTTTTTTTTTATAATTAAAAAATTTAAAAAATAAATTCGGTAATTATAACACGCGTTAAAACGTAGTTATATTTTTTTTCGAATAAAATTTAATTAATTATAATTTGTTTTTATTTAAAAAACAGTTTTTATTATAAAATAATAGTTTTTTTATACGATTTAATAAAATAAAAATATTTATTAAAAATAATTCGAAATATATTTTATTCCCGTGTTATAATAATTTATAAAGTTTTATTTTTAATAATTATTAAAATTTATTCGATATATAATTTTTTATTATTTATATAAATATTTATTTTATATAAAAAAACATGTTATTTATAATAATAAATACGGATTAATTAAAAAAAATTAAAAAAAAAATTAAAATATTAAATATATAAATAAAAAAAGTATATAAATTTTTATTAAAACGGTTAAATTTTTAAAAACGTTGTTTTATTTTTTTTTAAATTATATATATTTTTTAAATTTCGTTTATATAATTTATAAATATTTAATTTTTATTTATTTATTATAATAATTAAAAATCATTTATTTTATATCCGTTTTTTTATAAATAATATTATTATAATAATATTATTTTAAAACGTTTTTTTTTTTTATAAAAACGTTTTTTAAAAATTTTTTTTAACTTTTTTATAAATAATAATTAAAAATTTTAATATAAAATTTATAATATTTTTTTTTATAATATAATTTAAAAAAATTATTTATTTATTTTTTTAATTCGTTATTATTAATTTATTATTTTTTTTATTTTTTTATAATTTATTTATATTTATATTTAATTTTATAAAATTTTCGTTATTAATTATACGTTTTTTAAAATTTTTTTATTTTAAAAATATTTTTTTAATATTATATTATTTTTATAAATTTTATCCGGATTAATATAAATTTTATTTAAAATTTTTAAAAATATTTTTATATTAAATTTTAATTCGTATAAATATTATAATAAAAAAAAATTAATTAATTATTAATTATAACGTTTATATTAATAATTTAAACATATTAAATATAAAAATCCCGTTTTTTTTATATTTAAAATTATATTTTTTATTAATATATTTTATATAAAAAAATAATTATATTTTTAAATTTTTTTTAATAATTATAAAATATTATTAATAAAATTATATAATTTATAATAAAATAAAAAAATTTAATTTTATTAAAATAAATTTTTAAAAATAAATATTTAATTAAATTTATAAATAATTAAACCGATATAAAAATTTTTATTTAAATTATTTAATAAAAAAATAAACTTTTTATTTAATATTTTAATTAAATTTAAAATATTTTTTATTAAATTAATAAAAAAAATTATTTTTAAATTAAAAAA
>MU390428.1:0-38990 GCA_022578715.1 Nemania sp. FL0916
AATATATTACGAAAATTCTTTTAATCTCTAGTTTTCGTTCGTTTTTTATATTTTTTAAATAATTTTTTAAAATTAGTTTAAACTATTCTAATATTGTTCTTATTAAAAATTGCGCCGTTATTATAATTTTTTTAACGTCCGTATTAATAATGTTAATATATTAGCTTATATATAAGCGAATTTGGGTAAAAAACGATTTAACGTTTGTAATTCCGTTATAAGTTTTAAAAAATATAAGTTTAAATCTTTTAATATTTATTATATTTATATTAAATGTTCGTATTATTAGTAGTAATATTTGTTTTAATTGTTTACCTATTAATTTAGATAAAGCTGTTATATTTTATTATAGTAATATTGGTTTTTTAATTATCTAAGTATTATAATCCTGGGTCGATTTTTTATAAGTTTGTATATTAAAATTAACAAAAGGTTCTTTTTTTTTTTTAAATTCTTTTTTGTTTAAATCCTCGTTATTAAAGTCGTTATTAAAATCGTTATTATTTAAGTTTTTTAAAGTTTTTTTTATAAACTCGTTGTTTAAAAATAATTATTATTTTATTTAAAGTTTAAAAACTAAAAATATAATATTTAGATCTGTTATTATAATCGTATTTTTAACTTATTTTTATAATTGTTTTATAATAAGAATATTTATTATTACTTATTCTTTTGTTTTTTATTTTTTAATTTTAAGTTTTATAACTTATAAGTAAGTTTTTTAAAATATCCGTTTATTAGTTTTTTATAACTAAAGTATTTTTTAAATATATTTTTTAAAATCTTTTTTTTTATAATCTTTTATTATTAAGACTTTTTTATATTAATAATTATTTACTCGTATTAAGTTTTATTAATTAAAGAGTTATTAAAATATAACGGACTTTTTATATAATAATATAAAAGTACGTACGGGGTTTTAATTTATAAGTAATAATAAAAGCTTAGTAAATATCCGTTAAAAAGTTTTTAAAATATTCCCCGTTACTAAGTAAAAAGTTAAATAATTCTAAGTTTAAAAAATATATTATTTAATAAAAACTATAAATTAAATTAATAATTAAAAAACAAAAACGAGTAACTAGATATAAAAAAAATTATAAAAATATATAAATATAAAAAATAAAAGTTTTATTATTTATAACTAGATTATAACGAGTTAGGTAAGCTTAGTTTTATAATAACTTTAGTAAGTTTAATTTACGGTAAGTTTAATAAGCCCGGTTTATAATAAGCTTGGTGATCTATTACGTAATTATAAACTAAAAGGGGAAAGAGGGGAAAGACGGGCGCACCTAAAGTGGCCCGTTCTTTCGACTGTACTAAAGCTTGTTCCGTAACAGTTTTATTAAAATATTTATAATAATTAAAATTAAATATATTAAAAAAAATAAGTTTTATTAAAATATTTATAATAATTAAATAATAAAAAAATTAAAAAAATATATCGAAATTAATAATTAAATTTTAAAATATTAAAAAATTTTTATAAATATAATAAATTATTATAATTTTTATATTAAATATTATTAAAAATTTAATATTAACTTCTTATTATTATATAAAAAAAAGTTTTATTTATATAACAACTTAATTATAATCTTATTTATATATTTAAATATATAAAGCTTATATTTTTATACTATAACATTAATAATAATACTATAAGGTAATATATTAATAATTTCCTTCAGATTAGTACGAGAGCCTGAGAGCACCTCAAATCTCGAGCAAGATCTAGCTATTAAAGCAGATCGCATGCTATACCACATAAATATGGTGCTAACCTGCTCGCTCTGTCACACTATGATTTTATCTCTTACTGGCGGCATAAGTCCTTTCTACAAGCTAGTTGACGGTGTCCTTATTTGCATTCTGCCGAGACTACTCTGACAATTAGGAACAAGATGATGCCTCAATGCGGCGAACCATGAACGATCAATTGCGGATTCCTATCAGGCAACACTGCCTTGAACCAGACTAATCGAAGTAATGGGTCGAATGATAATACCACTTCATGTAGGTCGATTCTCAGGATTGACTTTGGTTGGTTGAAACTAGGGCTATCTATTTGGAAATGCCGAAGCATCACGATAGCTACAAATTCTTTTCAGATTGTAACGGTCATCAATGAGGAACACTACAGACTATGTTTCCTTGCAGCCGTGATGATACAATAAAAAGCTTTTTTATGTTGCTTTACAGAGCATTTGATGTGTCAGCAGAAGAAAATCCCAGCCGAGCACAAAATTCCGTTTCTGCCATGATGCGTGCGGCCTAACATAGATCGGCATTCTATCTAATAGGGCTTCATGTATCATGTAGGTAGTCTTCCACAGGCCGTGGGGGTACTAGACTAGTCAGGGGAAATTCCATGACCAACCCGTGCTCTCCGCAAACACATACCCGTAAAGCAAATTGGTGGCGAGATGGCACGGTAGCATGTGTCTAACATAAGATGTGGAGCACGATCTTGTTACTCGATTGGCTGATGAGGATCTGGTGAGCGAGAAGATACCTCTCAGGGAGATAGTAGAGGCATCAATGGTCAAAATTATTGCTAATTATTTTGATTATTATAAGTGCCCATTGGGTGGGTAAAGTTTCAAGCTGCGAGAAGCTGATATTCGGGTAGCCTCAGGGAGACTTCGAGAATATAGAGAATTCTTAGCATTCATGTAGATCGTGGTTCCCTACTGGATACTCCTGTTCGTAGAATACTAGATGCCCGAGTTTCTAATGAAATCGATCTTCAATCTGCCGGATGTGGTACTGAATCTCCGGGACCGTGAGACATCCTTTGTGGAGAGAGTAGTAATGCCAACATGATACAGACTCGTAGCCAACGGGAGGCAACATCTGCTCACGTACTCATGCTCAATTGTTAGGTCAAATTTCTAGCAAAAGGAACTCTGTGCAATCTCGAAGTATTTCCTGTGTAGCTGTACCCATGTGAGAGGTATCCGTTGGTATGCCGAGATTTATTAGCCGGCCAGCATGTCAAACGGACGACTCCATCGTGAACGATAAGATTATGTATATTTTTAGGCTTACTTGGTTCCCTGCTGCCTATCATTAATAGTATTTAGCCTATAGCCTTACATAATCGAGGAGAATCCTTCACTACCTCGCACATATCTTCTTATCGTAATTAGCCTCTGGCTCAACTACCATCCATGCTCGACTGGCCGCAGTAATGGGCCTGCAGAACTGTTCTGGTTAATTTTCACGAAAGACTTTTCCAAACTCTTGCTAGTTATTAGCCTAGTCTAGTGAGAAAGATAATGAATCGAACATCATGGTTCCTGGCCCATGATGGTGGGAGAACATCATCCACCTATCGGGTCTCATTCTAGCTAATTAATGGTATATTATTATGAAAGTAGAGATAGCGGATCTTCTTGTCATGATAGCGTTGGTACTCCCCGAATACTTGTTCAATTCCGTTTGAATTTTTCATTATGGGCTTGTACTCGTGCCCATGACATACAGTTTTACATACAATTGCTCATCATATCACATTATCATCTGACCCGGGTCGTCTGCGGTGCAACTAGGGCATATTGCCACACTGTACAACATATAGAGATGACATCTGATTACCGCTCTTTTCAAGCTGTGATACTGTGATTTGAGACCAGGAGTAAGACGTAGATGGTTGCCGTAGAATATAATTGCACAGAATTGATCAAGGCGCTCATACACACCGTCAGATTGACAATTATTCACTGGCACAACATACAAAGCGCAACACTATACGGCTCGGAACAAACACTGCATGAGAAAATTTGCCCCGACAGTAAGCGCTATTACGTCGCGAGTGTAACAACCGTTTTTACCGACTCTTCCGTGCGCCACGGACGGCGCGAATACGAGAATGCCATGCAGGAAATATTGAAGCAAGCCCGGAGATCATTAGTTCAGCTCATGTTCACACCGCCCTCTGCAAAAAAAAAAAAAAAAAAATGATAGGTGAGTTGACATTGACATGTATGTGAGGCGATAATTAATAGCCATGTCGTCTCTCTCTCCAGGGAAATGTGGAAATCCTCGGACGTAGCATTGACAGCCTCTTAAGTCGGACATGGTATGGTCATGGGGCTGGATCGGCCGGATAGCAGCAGATATTCCCTTGCGCGCAAATGCACAGGACTAACTAACGGGGGAATACTCGGTATACACATGCACGACTCTCTCTCGGCTGCCTTGCCTTGCCATGCCATGCCTTTCTGCAGCCAGCCCCCTACTGGCTTCGTACGGTAGCGTAGCGTAACTCTGCCCTCCAACAGAGCGAGCGAGCGAGCGAGCGACATGGCGCTTTCCCGAGACGGAATGCTCCTCGTCGTAGGCGTTTGGCAAGAAAACGCATTTCAAGGCACACGGTATCACGATGTATCAGCCGGAATAAGTGGCGTTTCGAATGGGAAGCTTCCCCTGGTGACCTAGCCCCGCGCCGAGCTATAGCTATAGCTATAGCAAACAGAAAGCAAGCACACGGTCCAATCCGGGGCCGTTTTGATAACTCAATATCTGTGCCGTGCCTCTGATGGATCTATCTTGATCTTAATCTAACGTGAGCATGAGAGCCGTGGCGGCTGGCTGGCTGCCGGCATGTGCCGCAGTGCGCATGGCCTCCTGATGCTCTGCTCTGCCGTAAACCGGGGCGCTGCCACGCTGCAGCAACATCGAATTAACAGAGTCAGTCAGTCAGTCAGTCAGGAACGCAAACACACACAGTTACAGTTCCGCGAGGAGCCAATCAAAAGGGGCCGCAGACCTCCTAACGCGGTGTACTGTACTCCAACATATAATATGCCTGTATCGTCTGTGCGTAAGGCGTACCGTATCAGGGGGGGAGAAGAGGAGAGGGAAGAGGAATATGCCGTACTCGTCACACACACACGCACGGCGTCGTGATAGTGATGGACCAGTCGTCGGACTCTATAGACTATACTTGCTTACTACCTACCTACGGTCTACTACTGTTGCTTGCTTGCGTTTGAATGAACAAAGTGAAAATGCCTGCTTGCTTGCTTGCGTGCGTGCGACGAGTGCAGTTATCCGCGCCAAGACAGCAAAAAAAAAAAAAAATAAAAAAACAATTGAATGTCATGAGCCACTACGCCCGCCTTTTTCCAAGCGCCGCCAAAGATGCGGTGACCAGCACCTCCCCAGACAGACAGGTAGATAGACAGGCAGAGCAAATGCCACTTTTTTTTTTAATCTATCGACGCAAAAATGCGCACGGTCGCGTTGAACCGACCCGTCCCGCGGCCACACACAGAGTGGTTGGATGTCTATCTGGCTTGTCATGTATGTCATCATGCTAGCATATTCGTCCTGCGGGCACACGTGTAGGCGAGGTACAGTAGGTGTAGGTAGGTAGGTAGGGGAGATGGGAAAAAGGCAGATAGATAGATATATATACATACAGTAGGTACATGTGCGTCTGCAATGCAGGCAGGCGTGCAACCCGTCGTCGCCGCCATCGCCGCCGCCGCGGCTGCCCGTTGACTGACGGACGGACGGACGGCCAGGGGAGGAGAGGAGGGGTGGGAGGTATGGCACGGTATGATACGTGAGCGTCTGTCTGTCTCTCCAAGATCTAGGTAGGTAGAATTTCACCGGCAGGGCCGGCTTTATGCTTCTGCTGAGTCGTCATCTGAGCCGTCTTCTTTGCGCGACGGGAGAAAACTGGTTTGAGAAGGGTGGGAGCATGGCTTAGCATGGAGATGCTTACAAGAGCGCGCTGGAGAGAGAAGGTTACGCAAAGGCGAAGATGGGTAGATCGTATACCGTACGACACCTGCGATACTAGCGGTGGGAAACCTTGAACGCGGTTGGGATCCATGATCTCAAACACGTGACTGAGGTAGCGACGAAGCGATTTATGATCAACATGAATGAATGCCTTTGTTGAAGCACAATATGAAGAAGTTCCACACAGTTTTCTCTGTAATGCTACCTTCTTGAATCTTCGACATGAGGGGTCGATGCACCTGCGGACTGCGGGAAACGTGCATGAAGCATATAGATGTCTTGAAACAAGGGTGTAGAATTCATGTTTTGCCTTCGCCAAAAGGGAGGTATCGTATTGGAGTACTTAGCATGATGGATGCAGCCTCTGTCTGTCTGAGTATAGCTACGCTGTTGACTAGTACCAGGTGATATACACCTCAGATGATACTCTTCAGTTCGCGTTACGCTCTCTTTAAGGAGTTGAGTTGGTGTCTCAACATCTTTCTTCATCATGTTTATTAGTGTCGGCAATTAGGTGTGCGCACTCTCTCGTCACAGCTTCATGTAAGTGCTATAAGCAGTTATGTAGTATTGTGACAAGAAATACTTACGTGTTGGACATTATGGGTTTCTGTCCATGGAAACGAAAGACATGTACTGTACCGTCTCGACATTCCCATGCTATGCTATGCTATGCTATGCGTAGACGACCGCGACCCATACATAGCCGCAGGGCCCGCGCTGGCTCGGTTGCCCTGTGGTCTGTAGATCGTTCCAAGGAACGGAGCTTGCCTGACGCATCGTGGATGGGGCGGGACGGACGGCCCGGAAGCGAGTGCGACTCTGGAAACGTCGAAGTGGACCAATGACTTCGGCGCGCTTGTTGCGGGACTGTTACTTAACCTAACTCTCGTGCGGTCGTTTCCGGGGGCTGTTGAAGAGAATGGCGCGCGCTCTATGGCGGGCTGTTACCTGTCTTACTTACCTACTTACTACGCGACCAGTCTAGAATGAGACTTATAAGTATAAGTATAGACGGTAGACGCGGCACCCGCGTCGAGCGTAGAAGGATCCGCGCGGACTTTTTCGCGAAGGGGCGAGCTGATGCGGCAGTACCAACGAACGCTGTTTGGTTTATGGGTTCGTGATGGCTGGCTGGCCAGCTGCAAGGTAATCTCATCGGTTACAGCGCGAGGATTAGGGGTGATTGAGGCAAACTTTGATGCGTGTCCTGGCGAATTGGCGATATGCGCGTATGTCTGCGGCCCATCTGTTTGCAATGAGGGGATCGCTTTCGGGAGATCCGGCCCCCCGCGCATCTTGAGCTACCTGACAGATCGTGAGCGTGAGCGTGAGTGCTGGGCACGGTGGGTAATCCTCATTGGGGACATGTTGCGAGACGCCCGGGCTGGAAGCGATGGACGCGACCTATCTCATTCCTGTCCACGGATTCTGTTCTTGCGGGACACAGTCCCTGTCGGCTGGCCTTGGGTCTGTTGCACTGCATCTCCATTCTGCATGATGCTGCTCAGAAATCGGCTCGGCTTCTAGAGTTGTCTAGGCATTTACTTAGCATGTGTCCACCGTGGCTCACCGAATGAGCATATTTGATGTGTGCCATGACTCGAGTTGGCAAGGGTACGATACATGCGCTTTACAAGGAAGGCGATATAGACAATGAGAGGACAAGAATGCACCAAGAGCTTGGCCTGTATGTTCTCCACGGCATGCCGGATAAGTATATGTGGCTGGGGTTGACTCAAGCATCTTAGGTAGGTATAGTATTGAGCTCGATCGCATCGTGGAATTTTTGTTGGAGCTGAAAGATGACCTACGGCATCGTGTTTAGAAACATCATTTTTTTGCTTTTGATTCTCGAGATACAGTATAAATTTCCCCGGCCTTCAGCTGCCGTCCAATGAGCGGACGTATAAGACGCATATCAGCATCATATAGAGCGCTGCGAGGATTGGCGGCAAACGCCCAAAATAAGATAGGTAGGTCGGAGTAAAGTATTAGAGATCGGTGGACATGTAATGCTGGTCATTCGTCAAGGATCCTGGGGGTGTATTAGCTGCATAAAGAGTCCGGACAGGCTGGGCATCCACTACAGTAAATCGTAGTCTGATCGTAGATCCTGTCAATTTCGACCACCGGGAATGTGCTGCCCGTGTGAAGGATCTGCCCTGCAGCAAAGGGTTAGGGATCCCCCCGTCCTGTTGTATAACCAGGCCTTCTTCGTTAATGCGGGACTCGTAACAGTCCTTATGCCAACCACACGTACTGAGTCTTTTCTTCATCTTGATTTAGTCTTAGCTCCAGCTGAGTGTGATGACAAGGTATATTTTCTTATTCGGAAATTCGGAAATACAGCCACTACTCAGTTCGGCGCAAGCGTCTTGGTAATTATCCTTTGCGATACCTGAGAAGTTGTTGTCCGCTGGCAAATCCTTAGGTGAATATGCAGAACCCCTGGGTTTATCCAGACGAGACGATGCTGCAATGTAAATCTTAATGGAGATTTCAATATGGGCTGTAGAGAACCACAAAATCGTCTCTGATATGTAGCAGTTGCCGAGGATTCTGGGGATGGGGTTGTAGTGGCGTATATGTATCCTGCAGTCGATGCAGGTATTCGAACTTCAGAACTGTACCATGTGGGTCGGCGAGAGTAGTTTCTATACTCTTAATTACCCAGTCAAGTGAATCATTTTTGTTTGCTAGCGATGTAAAGTCACTCGGCCGATTCCTGGACCCAGGTCAAGCACGAATCCTGTGCTGCATAAAGCAACTGCCGTACATATGAGCGCACGTTCCGCCTTGTTGCAAGGGAACGTGGCGAAAATCTGTCTGGTTCTGAAGCTCATCACAACGCGATGCCAAGGGTAGGAAGTGTGCTTGGATCAAATCACGGAGCAGTGGCTTTTTCTAGTCTACTCCTGACGCACCTTGGCGGACACAGACAAGCTTAAGTTCGCATGGAGAGTTGATGAACACTACCCTCGGAGTAGTGGAAAAGGCGGGGTTGACGTTGCAATGTAACCAAATCAGCTATAGGTAAGGCGTTGGCAGAGGCCGGTATTCCAGACAAGGTTATATAACGGATTCACTCGACGACAGGGTCATAAGGACCAATAATGTCATTCTCTCACGTCATAAGAACTGGTGTTCAAGCTCTCCGTCGCTAGAATACTTATCCTTCGTCGGCTCGTCGTCATCGCTTTTTTCCCCTGCTCGGTTGCCTACGCTGGATTAGCCACGATTGCTGAAGGATGGTGGTGGTATCGTAACATAGACTAGAGCACCAGACCACAAGGCCATTCTGAGGTTGTTTTTATCTTGTTATAACCAACCATGATTAGGTTCTCAGATAATGGTAGTTCGAGGTCAGACCTGGTGCGAAAGAGTTGCTTGAATTCGACAGAGCTACTGCGTACACTAACTTTAGAGAGACCCTAGCCCTTTGTCATCACCAGTATTCTGACCAGCGCTACACTAGTAGTGCCTACTGCTTCCTACACTAGTGTACACTTATCCTCCGTATTCAATGGTTCCCCAATGAGCTGTTGCTTGTTGAGACTGGCTATGGTCAGC
Organism: Nemania sp. FL0916; assembly: GCA_022578715.1. NCBI lineage: Eukaryota > Fungi > Ascomycota > Sordariomycetes > Xylariales > Xylariaceae > Nemania > Nemania sp. FL0916. The sequence continues at coordinate 9,334 of MU390428.1, forward strand.
AAGCCGGTCAATATCATGGTCGCCAAATAGCTCTCACCCAAGGTACTTACGGGTAGGCCGTGCATTGTGAATAATATTGAATTTTCGGACATTCTTTCAGCCGTGGACAGCGATGTGATTATCGGGCCCTAGCGAGTCACATCTGTTCCTTGCCATGCTGTGTCACCGTGGCTTGCTTCTCCACATAGGTCTCGGCTCCTCACGCGGGCTTGCCAAGATTTGACAATGCTAGGACAGGCTGTGTCTGTCTGTGTCTACGTACTTCGTGCATTATAATTATATAGCTGAACTGAGGCAAAGTGATCGGCGACAATGTGTTGTAATATCCTACCAGTCCTACTTACACGCCAGGACACATCGATTTGTTCATTGCTGTACATCACTTAACGAAGGGTCCATTCGCATTCTGCTGATTGACTACCTACTTGCTCTTGGGTCTGGAAGCTTCGTGGTAAGTTCCGAGAGGACTTACTGTATGTAATGCTACCTACATCCTACCGCGAGACGTCTATACTGCCTACCTGGGTCAGGCAAGTAAATAGTTCATAATGGGCCCTCTTAAGTGGTGTAATAGGTCTGCTATATGTATCTTGACAGAATAACTATTTGATAACTAGGTAGGATACTGGAATTCGATCGTACTAGGAAGCTACCATGGCAAAATCCTAGCAGATACACTACCTACTTCAAATTCCAAGTTTCCCCGGCCGGTTGTTGGTGGAGGCTTGAGGGTTCCCAGTTAGGGAGCGATTGACAGAAAGACGTTGAGGCCATCCCGCAACTCTGGGCGTTGCTAGTGTAGGCATTCATCATGAAAGTTCCGACCACTTGTTTTAGTGTAAGTAATCAAGAAGTCGAAATACACCTAACCCATCACGTCCAAGAAGACCGGGGGTGGGAGGCAGGGGGTGTTTTGGGGGCGGGTGCTTGTCAGTCATCCTGGGAGCACAAAACGTCGTACCGGTACTTATAAGTGTAAGCGTGTACACCAAGGTCTAGTCCGAATCACTGCTATCAGCTTCTGACGTCGAGGGCGATGACGAACGCACGAGGTTTGTCATAGCAGGCAAGGGAGGTGAATGCCGCGCTTGTCGTCGGCCTAGGATGGAAGGATCAGAAGTCAGCACTGCTGGAGAACCGAGAGTGCAGTGCTGTACCTTGCAGTGTGCGCCATAATGGTGAACTGGTGGGACTACTTTTGGGATTACCTGAGATATGGCCGAGATACGCGATGACACCGCAGTCCACATGGCATTCTGTTACCTATTAGTAAGTGGATTGCTGAGAGCCTTTGACTCGGGTCTTCAGTGTAATGCCTAAGATGATTTTGAATATAGAGACTTGCTAGATATGGATGGCTCGCTGATACTAGGACTGTCCTTTTTTCTTCTTCCATGGCGGGGGACATTTGGGAACCGCAGCCTTGTGTGTTCACTTAATTATCTGGCCGCGGTAGTGTGGTATTGGTGATGGGACGGGTCGATATATTTAGACTCGACCCATCGTTCTACGGATATGAAGTGTATCACAATACCAGTAAGATAATGGGAGTCACCTTGCCATATTTTTTATGCCATGATTGATCCTGAGACATCAAACTTCCACTTGTTTAGTGTTGTAGAGGCGGAGCATTGGTGGCTAATTACTTGTTATCTACCACGGGTCGTCTCATCGCGAAAGCTCGAAGGAGCGGAAATATTGATACTCGTGTAGGGTTACTTGATGTACACAGTAGGACAGAAGACTTTAAAACCTATACCACGAATCGTATAAGATTATAGATATACTACTAACTTGCTGGGTGTCGTTTCTAGACCGCATTCGAGGCATTTTAAGGGAGCATAACAACTGCTAACCACTCTCTGCTGTCGTCGCATTCCCACAGCGCTATGGTTCTTCAGTCCTACAGGGATAGATGGACCTTCAAAAACTGGCTGCTACACGCAATTAAGAGGCGTGGATACATTACTAAATTGTTGTTCTTAGCCTTTTCCCTCCTGCATATAACGTGTTGCAAAGATGATCGCTTATCCCGACCGACAACCTAACGTATTTCACCGCCGGGTGGAGTGCGGAATAAGTTAGGCTAGAATCGTGGGTTTCCAGCCTTTGCCTGCCCCCCTGCCAAAGCCTGGTAAGCTAATCACTCGCATAGAGGACCCGTGAACAGGGCACACACTATGCGCAAGTATGTACTGTATGTACAGTACTCTACGCTAGAAAATGCTGCTTGAGCAGGTATACAGGTAGTGGGAAACAGGTATCTCTCCATGAAAGCCAGCAGTACACTAGACAGGCAGACGGAAGAGATACACGAAAACGTCGAGGATGTCGAATAGCCGAGTACCTTATGAAAAACCTAAGCGAAGCCCACAGAATATCTCGTGGTGGTAGTCATACCTAGCTCAAGGATGTTGTGGTACCTGATGCGTAGAGTATAAGTGTACTATACCAGGGAGGACGAACTAGGATAAAATGGGCTACTTATATACTATATAATATGTAATATACACCACGGAGTCTGGTACCTACATTTGCTTAGCAACTACATCCCGGCGGTGCTGTACACGTATGCGACGTGCATCTACTTACATACGGACTAATACGGTACCTCCACTGCATACCTCCACTACACCTCAGCAGATGCTGCCATGTGAGATGGTAGGTAAGGTAGTAAGGTAGCGTAGAGTAGACCAGAGCTGTTGCAACCCGCTCTGTGGCGGGCTGCTGTCCACATCCCGTCATCCCATTTCTTACGGCAATGAGAAGCACATACAGTCCTGTACCGTCCATGGAGACGTGCTTGCGTCGGCTCCAGCTGCTTTCAGACAAAAGGCCCGGTGCGTACCATATTCCTGGGTCATCTTCTATCCCGTCTTCTTCAACTTGCTCTCTCTCTCTCTCCTGTCCACATCAACACCGGCTCTTTTCTTCCTTCGTTCTCTCATCTCTTGACAGTGCTGGAATCTTCCTTCTCCTGGTCTGTAAACGACATCGCTAGCAGCTTATACGATTATACCATTAGCCCAGGACTCCGTGACTCAGCCCATCGGCTCGCGGCCTCTTCTTTCCCAGCAGACGAAAGCGACGTCCAGGAAGGCAAATGAGCTTCGCACCAGCTGGAACGCATTTTCGTGATCCAAACCGGTTGCCAGTGGGATTAGGCGTCATAACGGATTGCTCGGAACTACTGACAATACACATCCGGGAGCTCCAAGCTGGCGAAAAGGGAACAGAGACCAGCATCGGGCTCTGGGTCACCGGCCAGAGGTAAGGACGCTAGCATCGCGGACTTGGGCTTAGGCGTCGGCACCGGTGTAAGAGGCACAAGCCCGGGCATTATCACAGGCATAGGCACAGGCGTTGTTGGCGTTAACGCAGGCATTGGCATGGACATGTTCCAGCCTCAGCCGACTCCCTACTTGCCGTTCTCACCTTATGGACTCCATGGGCCAAGCGGCGGCATCCCTGACTATGCCTTTGCGCCTACGCCACTGCTAGGCCAATTTGGTGGAGGGCACGTTGGAGGCAGTACGACGGGTAGCAGTGATGGCGTATTTGTAGGCGGTAGCGTGGGAAGGCCAGGGCCGTCGACGGCTCGTCCTTTCCCGGCAGTGCATGCTGGCCACTTCCTCGCCGGCGCCAGGAGCGGTCCGGCTGGTATGGCTGTTGGGGTGCAGCCTGTGCAGCCTGTGCAGGCCGTGCAGGGGCTTGGCTCACCCACTACAGTGGACACTAGCGACCACAGCGCCAGCTACAGCAGCAGCTCCGCTAGCAGCATCCACCCTCGTCTTTACAACAACCTTCCGATGCCCATATCCGTACCCCGCCACCATCCCAGCCAGCAACACCAACAGCAACAATCACCATCACCCCAACATCAAAACCAACAGCAGCCACCACCACCGCAACAGCAACAGCAGCAGCATCCGCATCCACATCCACACCAAGAATCACACCCTACTCATCTCTCCAACCGTTCTGCCCTCCACTACAAGATGGATCAGCAGATGGGGCTCGATCCGAACGAGATCTGCCAGCAAGAGGCGGCTGCGAGCGAATTCGAGCCTCAGCTCGAGGTAAGTCGTCCGTTCTTTTCCCCGTGAGGGATCGTCTGCAGATCATCTGCCGTGCCTGTCTACTGTCTGTTCAATCCTCTAGCCCATCGGTCGTGTCATCGTTGGGCGCATATGTATGGACGCCTCTGTGTATGTGTGTGTGGCATGTGTGTGAGAGCGAGCGAGCATGCGTGAGTGAGTGAGTGAGTGTGTGCGCCACGGTTGGTTGAAGGTGTCCTTGTACGCTTCATATTAATAATCATACCATCGTCATCGCCATCTCCCATGCCTACTACGTCTTGCTACCACCTCGCCCTCCTAGCCAAGTCTTGCTTCTTCCAGCGGCGCCTCTTTCTCTCCTACACGGTCTACTGCCATCCCCATCGTGACATATGTAGACTAGACTGTTTTCCTGTGTAAGGGCTCACACTCACTACTCACGTGCAGGGCCCGTTGGTCGGCGAGAAGGTGTCGAGCTCGGCCATCACCGCCGAATATGCTCGTGCGGATCCCACCTATGTTGCCAAAACCATGGTCAGTTAAATCCCCATAGACAAGCCATAGTCTGAAACCTGTCTTTATTAACCGCCCTTTCTTGTCCTCTACAGGCACTCCCGCAAACATATTCGCACTACCGGCCGATTCAGGGGGATGGTAACTGTGGTTGGCGGGGTGAGTTCTGTATTCTTCACGACTCTTCATGTCGGCCTCTTGCCTGCCGGCTCTGTTATCTGCGCAGCTGCCAGAGCGCCAGCCAACGCCGTGAAGCAGGAAGATGTTCTGCCCAGTGCATCTTGATTGACCCAGTACCTGGCCTACATGTCCCACTCGTGTGATGGTTGTCGCAAGTCTATACCTGGCCTAGTACTGGTACTAACTTGTGCCACAGCTATTGCTTTCGCTTACTTCGAGATACTGGTACAATCTGGCACAGTCGCTTTAGTCCAGAACGAGCGGCAACGGATTCTTGACCTCAACCAGTACATCGAGGAGGTCGGCGGCCAGGAGCGTTCTCTCTTAGACATTATGGTGGAGGAGACTTTCGTCCTCTTCGACGACATCATTGCCACAATGGCCGACGGCAACGATGCAATGCCTAATGTTGTGGCCAAATTTAATGACATCGACATATCACGATGCCTTGTCTATCATCTTCGCCTCATGGCAGGTGCAAGGTTAAAAGGCAAAGCCACCGAATATGAGCCATATCTCGACGGTGGTGTCGAGAACTACCTCCAATCAACAGTGATGCCTGTGAATCGGGAGATCGATCATATCTGTGTGGCCCTTGTTCACGATATACTGTTGAGACCGATTGAAATAGTACTCGACATTGCTTACTTGGACCGCAGTGAAGGTACTGAGGTTAATGTCCATCGCTTTCCTGAAGAGGCGAATGGACAAGATCCCTCTACCTTGGGCCGTATCATTTACTTGTTATATCGCCCAGGCCATTACGACATTCTTTATCGTGACGCTCAAGCTGATGTCTTGCCGATTCCAGTAGTACCAGCACCAGTTGACCTCCAGATTAACAGAGTGACCTCATTCATGCATCACAACCACGATTTCGAGAATCCTGTCGCTCCAATGCAGAATGCATTCTCGCTGGACATGAGTGCACTGGCTGCGATCCCGGGATTCTCATCTCTCTCGCAGCTAGGCCCTTCGCCAACAACCCCGCCATCCATGGTGGATCCGTACGCACACTCTCCTTCGTCTTGGGTTCCCCAACATTTTACACCCGAGATCATCCCAGCGCCACCTCCGAGCCAGCCGAGCCCTCCAGAACAGCGAGCTACATTACAGAATCTCCGGTTCAGCAAGTACAACTTTCCGAACTTGCCGGAGATGGCAGCGGAGAATAACACAACACATGAACCTGCATTTCAGACCACGACGTTTAAGAATAGCCACTTCAATACCGCGCATTATAATAATACGAACTTTCAGCCCGAGATGTACCAACCCGGCGCCGACGAAGAGGTGTCGAATAGTGGAAGCAACAAGGGTGGGGGCCGGAAACGGAGTACCGAGCATTGCTTGGGCATCAAAAGAGAGAAGTAGAATAGAAGGATCTATGCATCTTCCTCCTATGCTCTAGCGGAGTTGCATCTTGGATTTGAGACTGCGGCGTGTAGTGGATTCTTCTTAATTCCTTTGCCTTCTCTCCTCTCCTTTGATATTCACAGGTTTTGATACGGAACGGACAACCGGCTTTAGCAAGGAGTTGTGTTGGTACGAGCCAACTGGTTTGCGGCTATTGGCATATCACTATTGCATTTGGAGCATACAGGCTACCGTGATAATCCCGCAGGGACGAGAACACGATAGGATAATAAGTTGCAAGACAACACCGTCTTTTGATGAACAACGAAAAGAAATCCCGGGACGAGACGCGGGATGCTTAATGATGAAGCGGAAAAACGAGATTGGGCAGGGAATCTTGGCTACTGTCATCAGTGGTTAAATTGGGCCTCGAGATCGATTGCTCTCGATGACCAGAGCAACGGCGTCACAATCTGAAATCAGGAACATCAATCTATCTACAGATATCTACTCCCCCGGAACCAGCCTGCGGCGAGTAAAAGCGATGATCATGGGCGGCACCGAAATTTTGGATGAAGGCACAGCGGGCAACAAACATGAGGTCCCCCTTGCTTAGTACTACACATCTAGTTACACAGTAGATAATAACTGCCTCTACCGTCTAACCGTGGGTTTTCTGTCCGGGGGGACAATTTGTGAACCGTTTCAAACATTCGTACCAGTAGACATCAATGGCTTCCTCAAAAACGGCAAAAGCGAGTCAGTCACGGCGCTGCTTTTTGGTTGTTGCTTGGGAAAGCCCTGTCCCAGTCGCAGTCCCAGTAAGCACAAGGGCAGGGCCACGACACAATATGCGAGTCGGAAACGCCTCGCCCGATGTCGGTAGCTGATCTTTTCGTTTTGTTGTCATTTCGGAGATTTTTTTTGATCTTTTTTTCTTTGGTCTTTGGTGCAGTGAATTTTTTTCTCCTACTGTGGGAAGAATTTTTAAGTTTCGTGTCACCGTCAGACCGCTTTCTTTGCCCAATGAAATGGTCGTGTGAAATTTTATGATTTTCTGCACACTAATAATAACATGAGCTATGTATGTATGTAGATCTGTAGGTACCTAAGGAAATGCCTAATCATGGGCTGCTTGCTTGCCTGCCTGGCTTTGCTAAAAGTTGCTTGCTTGATAAGTTGGGTTGGTTACACGTCGGCGTCGGGGCCCTCCCCGCTCTCTGGCTCTGCTACCGTAATCTGTCTGGGATGTTGGAGCGATGGCATGGCATGGCATGGACTGGGATGAGTAGGTAGAGTAGTGTAGTGTAATGTGCTCGGTATGTATGTGGTGTAGACTACGGTAGGTAGACGATCAATACACTACCTACTAGGCCAGGTCCCTAGAGACCTGGAGGCTAGGGTTACGTGGTTTGTCCCAACGAGGCATTCAGCTCGTCGTTCGTCCCTTGGGCTTTTTTGATAATTACCTACACAAGGTACGGAGTATTTAGCTTTTTGATTTGTTTCTTGTAACCCCTCCCTGTCTCCCTGTCCTACCCCGACGAAGCCACGAAGCTACACTGCACTAACCTTGGACTGTTATCCCTACCTACCTAATTATCTGGTAACAAACGTACGGTAATTACGATAAAGTATGGAACGGTATTCCTGCGGAGTAGTGTCGGTAGAGTAATATCGAATACTTCCTAGCTCCGCAGCGAGAGTGCAGGGAACAGAGCATGAAAAAAACCCAGGACACGCGCTAGCGCGGATCAAGGACGTGGCATGGCATACCTACATACATCCAGGAAAACGGTGACGGTTAGGGAAAAGCACACAAAAAACCCAGTTACACTAAGTCGACCTACCTAAACCTCTCTGGTAGTGTCCATGTAACGGTCCAGAAGACATATAGACAGGGACTCGGAGACTAAGTCCGGCAGGTAAGGTAGTTGAGTGCATGGGACTCGGAAGATTGATTTATAAAAAAACCGCTTTACACTATCTTAGATACATGTATCTAGACTGCCTACAGTAAGGTAAAACCAGGTCTTGCCAACTAGCTGGGTTTGCTAGCTAGCTGTCACACCACGTACCTAGTTACAGGAGACGCCAATGCAGAAACACGTAGGTATTAGTGTAGGATAATGCAGGGTAGGTAGTGTGTGAAATTCTCTATCTATCTTACCAGGTTATCTATTGATCTAATCTATTTGACAAGCTAGCCAGCTGGTGTTGTTCACGGGCCGAACTGGGTTCTGATAAGGGTATACGTACGGTACGGTATGGCATGGTATGGGCATGTTTGTATGTAGGTATGATTGTGGTGGCGCCGGGCGGCGTTTCGTCGTCGAAAAAAATGCGGGGAGCAGCTCCGGTGCGTCTGCGCTATACTAGGAATTTCGGGAATACCCGTCTGGGTCGGACACTACACTTTGGCACCATACTACGCTACACTACGCAAAAAATTAAGTACCTATGTTAGTGTCTTTTTGCCCGCCTCTGTGGATAGTCTCCATCATGTTGCTGGCTTGGCTTGGCTAGGCCGGGCTGGTCAGGTCTGAAGGCCGGAGTGGAGAGACACGGAGACAGAGTAATCGTGCCCTCGATATTAGTATGGAGTCGAAATGGACACGCTTGTGAATTGTATGGCTTAGCCGGGCTTTGCGGAAGCAGGGCGTGTGCATGAAAGGCCAGTCCCGTTACATATAGACAGCCGATGGCATTTGTGGCCCCGACGAAAGCAAGCCTCGCTTTCCTTTTTCTCTCGTTCATCTCCCTCATCGAGCCCCGCATCCCGTATAAGCGGTGTCGGCTGGTTCCATGCTGGAGCAATAGCGGCGTGACGAGGACACGCCAACAGCGTTACGATTGGGCATGCGCTTATTTCCGGCCCTTGAGACACGATATACGGCACGCCACTTCCGGTTCTCATCGGGACTATCTATGAATAGAGCAAATCCCGACAGATCCTGGGCTGCTGCTGCATACGTTAGTACTGTATCATTATCCGATTACTCCATGCGATACGGTGATGGGAGAAAGGAGGACGTCCGTCAAATCAAGGACGAGCGTTTTCTCGTCGCCAACCGAGGGAGTTGCTGCAGGACACAACTGTTACGGGAGGACCCGGGTGCAGGTTGCGTCTAGTAACCCCTGTGAAGCTGAAATCGAGACCGCCTCTCGCGGCGCGGAAACAAGGAATCATAGATCCTAGGAGTCCAGCGCATCATCTAGGACGCGTAAGCGTTTGGCCAGTCGGCTCATGTCGCAAGATTCTGGATAGGTTGTGCTCTGACGAAATCGTTATCATAATCCTGGACCTGGGCTTGCAATTCATCCTGGCTCCGATCTGCGTCAAAGTCGAACTCAGGTAGGTCGTCGACGTACTGGTGTATTTTCAAGCGTCGCTGGAACTCCGCCCGCCAGGTTTCGGCCAGAGCGTCCAATGCGGTCCTATCGTCAGTGCTGCGGTCCGTGCGACCATGCAAACGTAGTTCCGTGCACACACTTGTTACACCGCGGTCGCCGAGACCACAGGCGACGATACGGCTCCAGGGGTTGGTCTCAGTGGGCCCTGTCACGGGGGTACTGTAGTTGATGGCAACGCCAAGACCGGTGACGTGACGGCGCAGGTGGACGCCGAGAGCAGCGATCTTGCGCTCACCGCGCGCGTGTGCCTCGAGCGAATCTCCGGTCACAGGGCCGGAAAAATCAGGAGAACCAGGAACGCCAGGAACGCCCGGAGATCGCACCCAGACGCCCGGGTTCTCCGTGGTGAAGCTGTTCAGCCCCCACTGCTGGTGCAGTGCCGCGATCGTCGTCTTCTCGAGCAAGCAGGCATAGTCGCGCACGGACAGTCGTGCGTGCCAGGGGGAGTGCAGATCAATGACAGGCCAAATGACAAGTTGGCCGGGACCGTGGTACGTTGCCAGACCGCCACGAGGCGCGCGCTCGATCGTCGGCAGAAAGAACGCCGTCTTGTCACTGTCTGCCCCTCCCTTTTCCGCTCCCTTCCCCTCTCTCTCTCCGTCTGCTACTCCGCTCCAGCTATCGGCATCTTCGGAAGCTCCGTGTCGGTAGTGGCCGCGCGTGGGTACAAACAGAGGCGACTGCAGGCGCGCCATCTCGCTCGCGGTCAGCGGCTCCGTCTGTCGGCGGCCCAGCGTGTACGTCGGCGGCGGCGTGAAGAAGATCAAGCTAGGCGGCGGCGACGGACCGCGCTCATCTGGTGGCCGGGCTTTCCAAGCTAGTAGCTCTTGCTGCAGCGCAGCCTGCGCTCGTGAGGCGAACGCGTACGTGGGCAGCCGGGGCAGATGGCTGCTGGGACTCGCTGACTTCAGAGGGAACGTCCGGAACGCTGTCCTGCCTGACATGACGGGTAGGATCGGAGATGAGGATGGGGTTAAGGACGGGAGCGGGAGCGGGTGCAGATCGGTCAGTTGTTGGCTGTGTCGTGGAGCATCGGAGGGAATGTACAGATCGAGAAAAAGGCTGGGCCTCTGTTGGGATGTGAGACGTGGATGAGACGAGAGTGATGGTGACAAAGAGAAAGCTCAGTGCTTATCCTGGGGCACGGCGCTAGGACACAACCCCTCGGTGATTAGAAATAGGGATCGCAGGGCAAGTAGGGCAGGTACCTTAGGCATTGGCATCTGGCAATTGCTAAGCTACTATTACTGCATGTTGGCTGCGACTGCAGACAGGTATTGCCCAAGGCGGTAAGTCTGGGGTAGCTGCCACCTGCCTTGTGCAACCCATAAGCGACAGTAGCTTCACCAGACTGCAGAGCTGCCACCTGCTACATCCAACATATCTGCAACCACGACCTACACCATATTACTGTGTCCGTCGGTTCCGTGGCTGGGCTGCTCTTGGTCGCAGCAAGAAAACTTTCTGGAAATCATATCATATCATAGCAAGACGTTAGTCCACGGCAAAGCACTCTCGGACCTCCACTCTCCCCTCCCCCTCCCCCCTTCATCGCCTCTTCGGCCGTGTAGGTAAGTAAGCTTTCGCGAACAAACAAAATGACTGATCACTTTCGTCTCACGCAGGCTACGTACGCTGCCTGCAACAAGCACGCTAACGCCGTCAGCCAGATCCTGGTTGGCAGCTGCGGCAGCGGGAAGCATTGGCTGGGCGGCTGGGCAGTGGGCAGTGGGCAGCTATACTCTGTTATTAGTGTAGGAATGGTCCTACACTACCATTGCACTGTTACGGCCGTGGGCATCATCACCATCGCCGCCGCCGACGCCATCGACTCTGCCCAGCCGTCCGCCCAGCCGCCCGCGCCATTGGCGCCCTCCTGCCACATGAAGAGCAGAACACATGACCAACTCTGGCCGCAGGCCTGCGTGCAACTGCGTGCGACTGCGTGCTGCTAGCGAGGCCGCGTCTCGCCGCATTAGCCCGAAGCAGCATCCCGCGCCGTTACGCTTCGCGACGCTCGGACGGACTTTATGGTCGCACGAGTGAGTAAGCTGCAGCTATCCTGGCCCCCCCAGAAACAGCCTCTTCGAGCTCGCGTCGCCCGCTCTTCCCCTCCTATTTGGGCAAAGACCAAGACCCAGCTCACGCCCCCAATTGCCGGCCATCCGACAGTCTAGATCCCTCTGCCGTTCCCATGACCACGGTACTCACTTTGCTGCTGCCTCCTGCCGCCTTCCTGAACTTTTCTTTACCTTGGCTCACCTTTTTTTCTCTTGTGCTGTTTTCCGACGGTGAGCTAGTCGCCCTCGCTTTTACTGTACCCCGCGGTACTACGGCGCAACAGCCTCCGTCCGTCACATCCTATCATTGTGGATAGAGCTGATGGAGTTAGCGATGGTAAGATGATATGATGCAAAACCAGTAGACCTCGAGTGGGCAGCGTAGGATTAGTTGGTACTTCCTTCAGCGCGCTTCCTCGCAAACAATTGCCTAGTAGTTGCTGCCGAGGGCAGCCAGAGGTCATTGGTTTCCGTCTGGCGCAACGCTGGACAATTACCGGCGGATACGTCTTCCCATTTGCTATGTCCGCTCTTTGGCCGGCCCGAAAGCTCGAGGGCTGTAAAATTTCCAATGTGGCAGAATTGACAGCATTGACGGTCCCGAAAAGACGGCAGCTGATTCATCTCACGCAGCCGCGCCGCCATCAGCACACCAGACGTCACCCGGCGATGTGGTAAGCTCAGCTAGCCCCCCGTACTAGTGAATTACCAATCTGGCCTCGCGTGGGTATGGAAGCGCCAACGATCCAGAATGACGATCATGAGGGTAAGGTAAACTAACTTCCAGGCTATGCTCACTCGCAGCAACAAGCCCCGTTGCTATCCTTAGTGAGTAGATATGTCCGACAATTCAGGCTATCCACTTCGTATCTCGGGTCACTTTTCAAAGCGCTAGCCTACAACGCTGTAATATTACTAGAAACGCAATATTTTAATCATAGTCTGCGCAGTACTTGGCTCATGAAACCGGGTAGAGTCCTGGTATTGGGGTCCGATGAGTACATGGACGTTACCTCGATGTACAATCCACGGCGACATGTGAAGTAATGTCATATGTCATAGTCTCCAGGATGGCTTGTTCGGTCTCCGGGCTTAGGGTCGATCCGTTAAATACGCCTCTAGCTTAAGAGGTGGGCTCATTGCTGCTTGCAGTATTTTCGACTGTCATGATACGGTGCGCAACGGTTGTCGCAAATATCATAATACAATCAACTATGAAGATTTAATTGTCACTAGTCTTACATGTATCTTATAAAAAGAACTTCGAGTGATCTAGGTGAATCCGTAATTGTGTGATCATAATCATTTACCCTGATAGTATTTTCAAATCAGGTTAGAGACCGTCGGAAGATTATTGCCCTGAGACGTAGAATAGTATCTCAGAGATAATCGCGATATTATAGACGAAGATTATGCGTTTAACATCAATTTGAAGTTGTATAACAATTAAATTCCGCGGTCTCTCAAATCTGTTGCAGTGACAAAGGCGGTGGTCTTGAGCTGTAGAGCGAGATATAGCAATGGAGTAGTTGACTCTGGTCATCATGCATCTGAGACCATACCGAATACTGGTATCCCTAATCATTGATTGATTGAACAAGATAGCCTGCCTAATATAAGTTGTGATTGAATATGAATATTGTGTTATTGTGGTACATTAATGCTGCTGTATTGGTGTTGAAGGCTGTGACTTCTCGCGTGTCTGGCTGAGATCATTTTACGTGTTCGTGGAATGGATGTCTTGAATGATTGAATAAATGATGAATTACTTGCAGATGACTTGAAATGTATTTGTTCTCAGTCAATTACCAAGTCCATGAATAACGTCCAAATTCTAGCTGCTGCGGTCTCGATGGTGATGCGCTTTGTATTGGCTGAATCCAAACATATAGATCATCGTCGCATCTTCTATTGAACGAGAAGAGGGTATGTTTGAGCGCATCGTTTAGATCCATCTACTTCGTAGAATCATTCAGAACTCACTATTCTCATCACGAAGAGATAGCCAGCTACATCATGTATCCCCGATGAGCTGGAGTCGGTTCGTATATAACTACCTACTGTACGACTCTCCGGAACTACTTATAAATGGCATACAGAAAATCACTCATCCTATGAAGCTTTTTCCTAATAACCAACGCGCCCCAACCTAACCTACCGATCTAATCCTTTGTCGCCTAATCTGCCAATCACTATGTCGTCCACACCCAAATCCGGCGTCGTCGGGTTTCCCGCGCTTATCCTTGTGCTCATCTGTGTGCTGCTAGTATACATTCATTGCAGTATATATCCTTGTTACAAACATCTTGGCATGCTCACCTTCTTCATCACGGCCACGATCATCATTATCATTGCTGTCGTGATTCTGAAATGGAGAGGAAAGAACAAAAGCTGCATGGGGAGAAGCGCAAGCGCTGCGGCGATGGGCGGGGGATGGGAGAATACCAGCGCGCAGACTTCTTCGGGTTGTGCGTACAGAGTCAGAGAATATGGCTATGTACGGCTAAATTCCAAGGTCAATACCTAGTTGCGAGTCGCGCGATGAAAACCTGGTCTCTGAGAAGCGTATGGGACGATTATTCGCTTGTTCTCGTCTATAAATAATCTACCTCTATTTTCGAACGTTGAATTCCAATCAGTGCCGAAGCACTCCCAATTCTGATATTACCGACTGCTCATATCTCAGAGGACCATGTCTCGTTACTTAGACCGAGCGCTCTCGGGGAAATCGGCAGGGGAAGGGGAAGGGGAAGGGGATGAGAAGAGAAACTGCGCTTGGGCGCCGTTGTGGATGAGTACAGAGTCTGTAATATATGATAGCGAAAGAAGGGATAGTTCCGGCCGGTCGGGAGACTATAACCTCTTTGATTGAGAGTTTACGGATAAGCATGCAAATAATATGGGATGAAAATTATCGGGTTTCTCTTAAGCTACCTCGTGGTCGCTCGTAAATGGGCAGGTAATATGTCTTCAATCCGGAAAACTGAAATGACTGCCTGCGTGAGGTTGGGAGTATATCCCAATAGCAATGGCGGCTGGGAAAATGGCTGCTAGCCTGTGATTGAATGAACGCCTGTCGGTCGAGCCGTGCGGATCATGAGATTTCTCGGTGACACGTGCCGATCTGTTTGCTACCAACATTATGAAATACCTGTTAGTCGGAGATCAATAATTACAGCATAATATCGCTTCTTTGATGACTTCCAATCTCCCCCTTACTACGGCCGTCACTCGGCTAGCTGGGATAGCCATGAGTAGTAAAGCACGTTCTAGAAGCATGTACTACCGCTCGTCGTTCTCGTCCGATATTTTCAGACCAGATAGTGATTGATTACTTTTGGCTCCGATAGCACTTTCAAGGTAGTGGACGGAATGACGGTAGCCAGACCCGAGGTGAATTAAGTTGGCTGTGCTAGATGTTTCTAGCGTATTCGTGGACGTGGAAAATCAGTTCATGTGTATGGATATGGCTTGTAACACCTTCCTGATGCTAGGTAATACTCGTTGCCCGTATCTCGGCCCGTACTACTCATACTCCCTTCAGATTGGACTTGGTCGTGAACACAGCAGCTTGGATTATGAATGATAGAACGTATTATCTTCTACTGTTTACCGAGTCCTACGTTCACAGCTGGTTCACGCAAGTTTTCCTTTGCGGGAATTGAGCATCGCAAGATTCCAAGTCGAATCAGTCCGGTATTCCACACTGCTCTGTGAGATCGAACCTCCGATGCTCGGCTCCGATCATCATCACGACAGGGCAGCTACCACGTGCTGAAGTCTGCAAGGATACAGCTTGCAACCTTAAAATGACCAATAGCTTAGATTTGCTAAGACCAGACTATGTAGCTGCTATTCAAGATCGAAACTCCGGCTCTGTACTCCCACACCGCTTGAACGACGAAACATAATCTTATCGATCAGCTGGTCATCTGTGATTGACATTAGTGCGTAGATGTATCACGCTGAAGATTGAATATAATTGCATCTTCAATATGCTTGCTTGTGTTATGTTAGATTCATGACGTTGTTAGATATGGTATTCCCAAGGATCAAAGGCTGATGCACCAACACGCCTTGTTTGATAACGATCAATCTCAATTGACGGCCGACAAGCGCATTCTTCCACGCCGTATGATCACAGTACTGATTCTATACTGCCTGTCGGGAATTGTATTTGAAATGAAGGGCGAGCAAATACCTGTGTTTGCCGCATACACGATCGTATGACATACATGAACCTCACGCCGAGACCGGTACAGAGCCGCACTAAGAAAAGGGGTCCAAGTGACAGCTAGCCTTCTCTCTAATTATTAATCACGCTCAGTATGTGTAGCCTCTTATACCTAGATTGTTGGATCTAAAGTTGGTGATGGTCGGACCTTGATCCTAGATGAATGTCTTGAACTGAGAGCTGGGCCTGTTACAGTAATTATAGCCTGTTCATATTCCGGCTCGTCGGGTCCGCCGCAGGAAAGCAGCTCCGCAAAACTGGATGAATAGTAACATTAAATATGACTTATGTTCAGTTGGTGCGACTGCACCGCTTGTTTGATCCTTTATTTCTGTCTTGCGCATTAGTGTTGGTATAGGTACTGGCTTCAAGAGCTACGCAATACATTCCTCCTCTTCTTCATCACCAGTCAGCGCCGGCGTGATGGCGGCTGCAAAGTATCACGCGGCGGCCGCGAGCCAGTGCCACAAAGCCACGGCCCTGGGAAACACAATTTCAGTTCATCTGCTTGACTACATCACTACAATCACGACTCATCAGGAAGGCCTTAACGAGTTGGCCCACGAATTCTTGGATACCTGCCGGATTATGTGGTCAATAGAGGCAGGGTTGGCTGAGTGTACACGAACACGACAACCATTGGCGGCGGAGATGACACAGGAGCTAGAACGCAAGTTTGGTATAGCCATTGTGGATTTTCGAGCGCTAGACCATTGGCTCAATCGCTCCCTCGGCGAGGAACGCAGAGAGACAGGAAACAAGATTTCGAGGGGTTGGCGGAAGATGTTCTCAGGAAACGATCTACCAAGGATGAGAGCGTCACTCAAGAGGACTCGAGAGTCGTTCAAGATGAGCGCACTTGTATTTCAATGGTCTCTTGGGGAGGCGAAAATCGACGAGTCCTTGGGTATTGGCTACACAGCACTTTCAGCAGCTCTCGACAGGCTGGAGGGTAGTACCTCACGCAAAGATGCTGTGGTCAAGGCCAATCCATCTACAGACCCTCCATCTACGGGGCCTCAGCCCGCAGGCTCTCAGTGCGCAGACCCTCTATCCACGGATACCCAACACACAGAGCACGTCGACACAAAGCTCGTAGACGAAGCACCTTTGGAGGAAAATATCCCAATAGTTGATGCACTAGCACTTCGGCGCGTGAATAGTGCTCGGTTGTCAGCAGCAATCCCAGAATTTCCGTACCCTCCTCGGCATGACAGTATCCCTAGGCTTCCTGACTTGCCCCCAGAGTCGAGCTGGACCGGGCTGAGCCAATATGATTTGGCGAGTAGTAATTCTTACGGGCATGGAACATCGCACCGCACGGATACGGTTTCAATAGTCAGTCATCACAGTCAGAGTACACCAGTATCAAATCCGTCAGAGGACCTGAGATCGCACGGATTGGCTGAACTCGAAAGCTTGAATCTCTCAGACATGGAGCACGTTTACGAGGCCAAGCCAGCAAAGATTGTCCGTGTGCCTGTAGATCCATCAAAGATGCCACGATGGGTGCCTCGAAGTTCTGAAGGGGCGGACGCTCCGTCGTCGAAGTTGAGTCTTATAACCGCCATTCAAAGACGTAATAAGAAGGCAGTTGAGCAATTGCTTGATTGTGGCGGTCTTTCAAATATTGGGCCTGACCATCATGCCTTGAATGAGGCCGTTCGACAACATGACCTTGAGATTGTCCGCTTGTTATTAGTTTTTGGTGCTGACCCCAACATGGCAAGCCAACAACAATCCATATCACCTCTCGTGGCAGCGGTCGAAGAAAAGTTCTTGGACGCTGCGTCCATTCTTTTGAAATACGGGGCTGACCCGAACCTAACCCCTGCGCCTGATCACAACTCGCCGCTTGCATTAGCTGCGATCAAGGAGGACACGCAGTTTATATGTCTGTTTCTGATGTATGGTGCCGACACGAACCAGAAAACGGCAGATGGAGAGACAATACTGTCTCAAACAATCAGCAGCAAATGTAGCAAAACTCTGGTTAGCATGATTCTGAAGTACGGCGCGGATGCCAACGGCAAGACTAGGGAGGGTAAAACAGCGCTTTTCGAAGCGATCACTGCCGGTCGTGCAGATATCGTCACGACGCTCCTTGACCACGGTGCAAACCCAAATCTCCCAGGACCAAAGCACATGCTCTGGCCTGCCACATATCAACCAAAATGCCTGCAGGTGCTGTTAGCTCGCGGAGCAGACTTCAAGAAGACGCCGGGCATAATGGAACTCGCAACCTCCATCAACAAAATTGAGTCTGTCAAAGTTCTGCTCAGAGCTGGCGTAGATCCAAATGCGAAGAAAGACGGTGTCTACACGCCGCTGTGCTCTGCAATTCGAGACAACCGCGAGGATATCTTTCGGTTCCTCCTCGACAACGGTGCTGGGCCTAACGTCCCAGCTTCTGAGTATCCATGCTTCAAGTGCGTAACACACGATAGGATGCAATTCTTGCCGCAGCTCTTAGCCGCCGGAGGCAAGCTCAACAAGCCTAAGGGCATTGCGGAGACGGCAGTAAGCCACGGTAACAGTAGGTTTAAACATGTCCTTAGCTGTGACAATGACTTATATAATTGGACTCGCAGTGAAATCATTGATCTGGCTTTTGGACAACGGTGTGTCGCCAAACGACCAAGCACCTGACACAAAAGCAACTCCCCTCACAACAGCCATCAGTCTGAACAAGCTCGACTTTGTCGAGGTACTGTTGAAGCGAGGAGCCAATCCCAACGTAAGAGGTCAGGACTGGCCGGTATGCATGGCGGTTCGAAACCCACGCATCCTTGAGCGACTGCTGCCCTCACTAGCGCAGCCCCGCGCTTTCAAGGGCGTGATGGAAATGGCAGTATCGGCCAACAACCTGGAGTCGGTGAGAATGCTGCTGGCCGCCGGCGTCAGCGTCGAGGACCGCAATGGCGGCGTATTCAGCCCGCTCACCACGGCGATCCGTGAGCGTCACAAAGACATCGTTCAATACCTCTTGGAGAAGGCGGGCGCCGACCCCAATTCGCCGGGCGAGCATCTGCCGATTGTCAAAGCGCTGCGCCGCTACGAACCGCCAGATACCGAGATCATCGAGATGCTGTTGCGCATGGGCGCGGACCCGAATAAAGTCTACCGCGGCCACAGCGCTGTCATACAGGCCATTGAAATGGGCGATGCTCTTATCCTTCGCCTGCTGGTAGAGAAATCCGGCGTCGATCTGGCCGCGGTAGATGATACTGGACGCACGCCGATTGAGATTGCAGAGATGCGTGGATGGGATGAAGGGCAAGACATCTTGGCCAAAGCAAAGAGGACTGCGCAATTAGCTAATGGGCCTGCTAACTTGAAGTAAGTAAGGGACAGCTGCAGGGGTGAGCTAGACAGGCCGCATTAGGCCGCTTCAGCCGCTGTAGGACGCTGTCATTGAGGCCTCTTTGGCAGGTTCCACCCCCATCTTTAATATCGCTTACAGCGCGGCTTCTTCGCCTTAAAAGCCTACAGTAGTAGGTACTGACTTGAATTATTTTTCGAGGATAGGAGGCGGCACGGATGATCAAAATTTCGAGAGCAGCGACTACAACAACTACTAATTGCGCATATTTTGTATTATTATACCTACAGACTAACTTCAACAGTTTTAATTTTTCTTATACTAGAGTGATACTACTCCAATGAACACATAGATTTTGAAACTAAGCCCAAAAAGAAACATCCTGAACACTGATGAATGAACGGGCAATCTAGGGCTTGCTCGTACGGAGTGCTTGAAGTCAGAGATAGCGCGAGGCTTTGTTGCTTTTGAGAGAAGACACATCGGTTTGTTCTGGCCGCGCGATTAGGGACCCAGATTCATGGGACTGAGCCCAATCACAAGATTGAATCCAATTTAAGGACCTGTTTGCCTACTCTAAGTAGCCATTACCAAGCTACCGGCAATGGGTGTATTCTGTTACGGGGCCGATCATCGGCTCCGACGACTGAGAATACGGGACCGATAGGGACCTTAGAACGCTCGATTGTCGGGAACGGGCACTCCATCGCCGAACCCATCGGGTTCTTCGGGTATCAGATAGATAAGTAATGTTAGATAACCGCGACAAAATACCTGTATTTTTAGACTATTGCCACGCTAAGATACGGTGGGATATTACCGATCCCCACTTAATTTATATGGGGCAGGAAAATTCTGGACGGTAGTATTCTGAGGCCCTAAAAGCTAATTGTTAGAATAATTTAAAAAAATCGATTAATTAAGTTAATTTAATATAATAAGTATTTATAACCGGTTTTTTAATAATTAAAAGTTTTATTTATTTAAATAAAGTTATTTAATTAATTATAATAAAAAAAATTAATTTTAAATTATTAATATAATTATTTATAATAATATATAAGTTATAATTAAAATAAAAAACTTATATTAATAAAAAAAAGATTTCGTATTAAAAGTTATAATTATAAATTTTTAAAAACATTTTTAAAAAAATAAACGTTAATTTTAATTAATAAAATTAATATAATTAAATATTAAAACTTTTATATAATTTTTTATTTAATTAATATAATTAAATTTAATTAATATTATTAAAAAATATAAATTATTTAATTAAATAAATATTAATACTCGAATAAATTAAAGTATTATAATTAATTAATTTAATAATAATTTTAAACGATTTAATAAATAAATTTAATTTAAAAAAATTTTTTATAAATAAATAATAAATATTATATTTAAAAATATTTAAAACGTTATTTTAAAATATAATAAAAATTTTAAATAATAATTCGATTTATTTAATAATTATATAAAATATTGTAATAATTATATTAAAAACTTATTTAAATTAAAATATTAATAATTTATAAAACTTTTAATAAAATTATTTCGAAATTTTATTAAATGAATTATAAATTAATAACGCGTTATTAATAAAATTATAAAATATAAAAATAATAAATATAAAAATTTTATAACTTTAATAAATAATTTAATAAAAACTTTAAAAAAAGTTTTTAATATTTAAATATTAATATTTTTAATAATATATAAAATTAAAATAAAAAATAAAATTTTTATATTAAATAATTTAATTAAAATATTATATAATTAAATTATAATTTAAAAACTTGTTAATTTTTTTTATTAAGTTATATAAAATATTTTTAAAATTAATTTTATAAAAAATAATAATTTAAAAACTTAAAATAAAAAATATAAATATATTTAAAAATTATTTAATAAAAGTTTATTTATAATATATAAAAATTAAAAAAATAATAATTAAAATAATTATTAAAATTTATAAAACCGAAATAATAAAAATAAACTCCGGGGAAAAAAAAATTATTTTAAAAAAACCGCGAAATATTAATTTTATAAAAAAAAACCCGAATTAAAATTAATAATAAAACAATTTATAAAACGTATAAAAATTTTTATATATTAATAAATTATTAATATTTTTTTTTTAAAACTTGTTATAAATTATTAAAAACTTAATTTATAATTTTAACGTTTTATAAATAAAATTAAAAAAACTTTAAAATTATAAAAATAAATTTAAAATATAAAACGATTTAAATTTAATAAAAAAATAATAATAATTAATTAATTATAAAATTAATAAGTTTTTTATTTAACGTTTTATTAATAATTTATAAAAATAATTATTTTTTAAAAAATTTAATAATTTTTAACTCCGGAAGTATTTTTTACGTTTTTAATAATATAATTAAATTTTTAAACTTTAAATTAATTAATTTAAAAAACGTTATATATGTTAAAAATATTATAATTTTTATTATTAATTATAAAAAAATTAATATAAAAATATAATATTTAAAAAATTTAAAAATAATAATAATTTAATATTTTATTAATAATTAATATAATAATTAATAATTATATAAAAAGTTATAAAAAGTTATAATTATAAATAATAAATTATTATTATTATATTATTATAAATAAATTAAATAAATTAAATTAAATTTTAATAAAATTAATTTTATAACTTTATTTTTTTTTTTTTTTATAATTAATATATATTTTTTAAATTTATTATATAATTATATTTAATTATTCGTTATAATAATTATAAAGTCTTTTTATAAATTATTAATAATTTTATAATTATATAAAAAATAAATTAATTAAATTATATTATAAAAGTTAATTTTTTTTATAATTTATTTATTAATTTCGATTTAATATATTATACGATTTTTTTTATAATTAAATTTAAATATAAAAAAATTAAAACTAATATAAATTATAATATATTTATTTTTAAAAATATTAACTTTTAATATTTAAAAAAATTTATAATATAAAATTTTATTATAATTTTATATTTTTTTTAAATTAATTCAGTTTTATTATTAAAACTAATTATAATTTAACTTAAAAAAAACAATTTATTTTTAAAAGTTTTTTTTATTAACTAAGCCCCTTTTCTACTTTTATAATTAATCATCCATATAATAGTCCCGGATTTAATAAACTTTGCCCCACCTTTCCGGCTAGGCACCCACTTTATTCGGCAGTTATAACCCCAAAGGTTCTACTCCAACCCACCTACTACCTAATCGGTCAACGCGCCAGTCGACTAATCTACGCGCTAATCAGTTAATCTACGCGCCGGCAGCCTTGATGGCTTCGTTAACCTGTTTCCGGTCTCCCGTTTTTACTTTGTTCCTTTCGAGTACGACCTCCCATACAATTTCTATGCGCAAACGTCAAGATCGCGAATATGGAAAGACAGTAATAACAGTTCACGGGACAGTACGCATCCGACCCGTCTCCCATCTTTTCAATTTAAAAATGCTCTCCCATACAATCACCACTCGCATTTATTCAGCTCGCGAATATGGAAAAGTAGCTCGTTACTTTGCAAGCCCACGGACCTCGCCTGGTTCTACGTGACCAACCTGTTCAAAATCCTATACGTTTACAAGATAAACACACTTCCCGGGCTTCTTTAACAAATTATACTATATTGTCAAAACAAGCGTTCTTTCTATCGACGAACAGGTCCGAGATCCGGTACAGCTATAAGTCTAGACCTGTAGGCCCAAAGCTACAGAACAAGATTGACGAATCCGATGAATTCGCAACCCTTTTGTCCAGACTAATCTACGGACCCATGCCCTGTTCTCCCCATACAAACACCTATACAATCAACAGCCCAGCACCTGTGGATTTGGGAGCTAGAGAGGTTGGAGCATTTGGCGAACCAGAGCCTGGCGGTTCAGATTGTTCGTCCATGAAGAGCCCTTCCGTTAATTCAATTAGGGCATCCAAGAGTTAATTAGCAGTACTAAATACTAGGGAAGATGGCTCTCGGCATCTCGAGCCTGGCAATTGGGAGAGATGTGGACCGACAGACCATCCGCCAGACCATCCGCGAGCCCACTACTTACCTACATGATCAAGGACAAAAGCTACCAATCGTCAATTCTTGTCCACCATACAATTTTTTAGTGACCAGAGAATTTGCGGGGGTAGTGACGGTCTGACGCCCTGTTGGTAGCTGGTATGGTAGCTGGTAGCTATATGGAAGGCTATGGAAGGTTATAGCTATAGGTGGAAGGTTGTGGCTATGGCTGGCAGCTATAGGTGGTGGATTGTTACTACTGTATTGTTATAGATAGATTAGATAGTTTAGATTAGATAAGCAGGATCCGTAGCCCACAGGTGGATTAGATCGGATCCCAACGGAGCCAGTTTCGCGGCTCCGTTTCCTCTTTTCTTTTCCACCTTATAATTAACATACGTTTCCTGAATTTGTTGTACAGCTACGCTTAATTACTCGCTGTAATAAGAGTAATACGTTTTAAAAATATTATTTATATTAAAAATATAGTTTATAATTTAGTTTTATTTCGAATATTTAATTAATAAAAAATTTAATAATATAATAATTTTTAAAAAAATTATTTATATTAAATTAATAAAACTTTTTTTTATAAAATTTAAACGTATTATTTTTAATTTATTTTCGAGTATTTATTTTTTTTTTAAATTAAATTATTTTTTATATAAAATATAATTATTTAATTAATTATATAAAACGTGTTTTTTTAAAAACTGATTTATATAAATAATATTTATAATTAAATTATTTTAAAATTATATTATTAAATTATTTAATAAATTAAATTATTAAAATAAAAATAATACGAAAAATTAATAACGAAATACGTATTATTAATTATAAAAGTTACGTTAAAAATAAACTTATTAATTAAATTAATTATAAACCGAAATTAAAATTAAATTTATTTAAAAAATAAATTATTATAAATTTTTACGATTTTTTATTATTTGTTAAAAAGTATAAAAATTATATATTAATAATAAATTAATATTCCGGATTTTATTTCGATTATTATTTAATAAACCGGAAAATATTAATTTTTTAAAAAATTATTTAATATTTTTTAATTTATTTTAACCGATATTATTAAATTAAAATCCGGGTTATAAAAATAAATAATAAAATTAAAATTATAAAAATAAACTCGAAATTATTTTATTTTTTATAAATTAAAATTATTAAAACTATAATTTAATTATATAATTAAACTTTTAAAAAGATTTATAATTAAAAAATTTTTTATAAACGTTTTTATTTATATTTTTAATATTATTAAAAAATAATTAATATAAAAAAACTAATTTTAAATTATATAAAAATATATAAATATAAAGTTTACGTTTTTATAATAAACGTTAAAAAAAAAACCGGTTTTATAAATTTAACTTTCGGGTTTAAATTAATTATTTTATTAATTATTCCGTTAATAAAATTTATTAAATTTAAAACTTTAAATTTTATAATATAATAAAAATTCGAAATGTTATATTTAATAAAAACGAAACTTTTAATAGAAATATAAATTTATTAAAAAATTAATTGATAAGTTAAAATTTTAAATTTTTTAAATAATAAATTAAAAATATATTAAATAATTTAAATAATTAAATTAATAAATTTTCCGAAATAAATTACGAAATTATTATTAATATAATAAAGTTATAAATAAAAAAAATATAAGTTTATATAAAACCGGAAGTTTAAATATATTAAATAAAAATTTAAAAATATATATTTAAAAAAAACTAATTATTTTATTTTAAAATAAATAATATTAATATATTTAATTTTATTATTAAAAATTACGTTATATATTATATTTTATATAATTATTAAAAAAATTAAATAAAAATTAAATATTTACGAAAATATAAACGAGTTGTTTTTAAAAAATAAACTTTTTTTAATTATAAAAACTTTTTTTATATTAAAACATATACGTATAAATTATTAAAAAGTTACGTTTAATATTAAACGTTTATATAATATAAAATAAAAATATAATAAATTAATAAATAAAATTAAAAAAACTTAATTATTAAAATAATTATATAAATATTTAAATTATAATAATTTCAATAACGAAAATTATTAAAAAATAAAATATAAATTAAAATAACGTTTCCGCGTAAAAAAGTTAATATATTATTAAAATTTATTATTGTTTTTTAAAATATATTATAATATCGAAAATTATTTTTTAAAAAAAATATATTTTATAAATTACGCTGAAATAAAATCGTAATAAAAAGTTAAAATTTTAATAACCCGCGGGAAATTTTTATTAAACTGTTACGAACTAACAGGGAAGAGACCCATTGGGCAGGCCTAGCGCGGGGTACAACGGTTAGAAAAATCGAATAAATAACAGAATAAACGAATATACACATAAAGGGGTGCATAGGCACGTGATCTAAGATCACGGTACCAAAAGTGATCCGGAATTAGGATCACTTATAGGAAGTGATCCTTAGTCGGGATTACTCGATCACTAGTAAGCTAGTGATCTAGGGCTCACGTTTTAAAAATTGATCGGAACTTTACTTATTTAAAAAAACGAAAAAAATGTCTATATAACTTATAATGTTTCCTATATAACTAGTTATTCTTTTTTCGCTATTTAATCTAAACTTTAATTAGTTCTTAAAATCTAACTATTAAAAAAAGCCTCCTAACAATCTAATCTTTTATTATTATATTGTTCTAATTTATTTAATATCTTATTTTAAATATAAACCAATTTTAACCCTTATTAAAGCTTACCTGTATTCTATAAATACTCTCTTATAGCGATTATTACATAAACTATATATAAATTTATATATATAAATTTAATAAAAAAAACTAATATTAAAAAATAAAAATTAAATTAATAATTTAAAAAAATTAATAATTTAATTATAAATAAAAAAATATTTATATTATTATTTTAATTAATAAATCGTTTAAATTAATAATAATAATAATAATTAAATTTAATTTTAAATTAAAATAATATAACGTAATTAACGTTTTTATTAACGTTAAATTAAATAAAAAAAATATATAAAAATATTATTAAATTATAAAAAACCCGGAATAATATTCCGTTTATTAAAAATTTTATATAAATTTTAAAAAAAAAATTTTAATAAAAAAAACTTATTAACACGTTTTCCGAATTAAATTTTAATTCGATTTTTTATAAATTTTATTATTTCGTTAAAAATAAAATATTTATTTTTATTTATATAAACGATATTAATAAGCGCGTTTATAAGTATAAAGTTTATAATAAATAAAATAATAAAAAAAAAATATAAATTAAAAAAATCGGAATTTTATAAATTAAATAAGTTAATTTATTTTTTATTATTTTATAAAAAGTATAAAGTTTTATTTTTTATTTAATTTAATTAATTTATTTATATAAAGTACGTATTTAATTTATAATTATAACTGTTAAACTTTTTAACAGTTTATAATAAACTATTTAAACACGATAAAACTTTCGTTGTTTTTAACGATTTATTATATAATAAGTTTATTAGTTTTTTTTGTTTTTTTTTTTGTTTTACGAGGTTTATTACGCTGTTTTAATACTGTTTTTACGTTTTGTTATTTTTTCCGATTTAATTCGTTAATTATTACGTTTATTAATTTATTTTTTTAAAAATAATACGTAGTTATTATTAAAAGTTTTATATTTAAAGTTTTTTAAATGTTTTTTTAAAAATTTAACGTAAATTTATAATTTCGGTTAAAAATAATATTTTTAAAAATATTTTAATTAAATAATAACAATTGTTTTATTATAATAAAAGTTTAATTTTTAATAATATATTTTATATTGTTTAAAATTAATAAAATACGTTTAAAAATAAAATAAGATTTTGTTATTATATAATTATATATTCCGTAATATAATTAGTTTTTTTATTATTATAAAGTACTTTTTAATTTTATAAATAAAAAAACAAAAATAAAATTAATTGCGATAATTCGTATAAATAATTTATTTTTAAATCGAATAAGTTTTAAATTTTTTACGGGTTTTTATTTTTTTATACGATTAAATTTATATTTAAAATAACATTTTATATATTTTTTAATTTTTTATAATTTATTATAAATAAAAAATGATTCGAGACTTTTTATTATTTATGTAAATTTTACGTAATATTTTTCGTTATATATAAAATAAAATATTCGCGTTATTATAATTTTAAGAATATAAAGTTGTTTAACGCTTGTAAATATATTATAAATAAAATTATTAATAACGCGAAAAAAATAACCGGGTTTAAAAAAAACTTCGGCGTTTTTATTAATATTTTTAAAATTATTACAATATAACTTTTTTAATATTAATTTATATTTCGTATTATTTTAATAATTAATTTTGAAATTTTTAAATTAAATATTATTTATAATTGTTTTAAATATATATTCGATAATGTTATATATATAAAATTCGTTATTTTACATTATATTTAATATAACTAGTTTTTTAAATTTTTATATTTTATTTTTTTTGTTAATTTTGTTATAAGTTGTACGAAACTGATTTAACGCGTTTAATATAAAGTTAAATTGTCCGAAAAAATAATATATTTTAAATCCGTATTATAATAAATATATAAATAAGGTTATTAATTTATTATTTATACAGTCCGTAATAAAAATATTTAACGTCGTTTAATTAATTATATTTTTAATAATAAAATAATCAGTTAATATAATAACGGAATATTAATTAAATTATATAATAATACGTAACTTTTTTATAATTTAAACGAAATAAACGATTTCGAGTTCCGAAAAATCATAACGTGTTTTTATATTCGATAAATATTTATTTAAAAATATTATAAAAAATATTTTAATAAAAAGTATAATTTAGTTTAAAATTTAAATATAATCGGGCGTTAAATAAAATATTATAATATTAAAACTATGTTCGAAAAAGTTGTCGATTTATAAAAATAATCGTTAATCGGGATCGTAATAATAAATAATCAGTCCGTTATAAATTACGTTTTATATTATTTAAAAAAATAGTTTTTTTATTTTAATAAGTTTAAAATATATTTTTAAATAATACGTTTTTTTAACGTTAAAATTATTATTTATTATTTTTTTAGTTTTTTTATTTTTAACGAAAAAAATAATTTTACGTTGTTATAATAGTTTAATAAGTTTAATAAAATAAAGTAATAAGTTTTTAAAAAAATTATTAACGCTAATATATTATTTTAAACTTTTTAAGTTTTATAAAATAACAAGTTTTCGGAAAATTTTAACGCGTTTTTTTATAATAAATATATTTAAAACGTTAATACGAAAGTTTAAAAAATCGATAAAAAAGTAACTTACGAAAGATTTTTTTAAAAATATA
This sequence comes from Nemania sp. FL0916, assembly GCA_022578715.1. Lineage (NCBI taxonomy): Eukaryota > Fungi > Ascomycota > Sordariomycetes > Xylariales > Xylariaceae > Nemania > Nemania sp. FL0916. The sequence continues at coordinate 37,899 of MU390428.1, forward strand.
ATAATTTTTTTTAACTCGAAAAAACCGAAAATTATTTTTAAATATTTATAATAATTAATAAAATTATTTAAAAAAATAATAATATTATTAATAAAAGTTTGATAATATATAAAATGTTTATAAAAAAGTTTATTTATATATTATTATATATAAACGGAAAAGTTATAAAAATTTATAAATATTATATTAAAACGTTCGATATTTTAAAAATTAATAATTATAAATTTGTTTTAATATATAAAATAAATTAAAAATTAATAAAAAAAAATTTCGTATTAATAACGGTTATATAAATTTTTTTCTATAAATTATTAATAATTTCGCGTTATAATAATAAAAAATAATTATTAAAAATAATAATTTAATTAAATCCGTATAAATTAATAATTGTTTAGTTTTTATTAATTTTATAAATCTAACGTTAAATAATAAAAATAAAATATATAAATAAATACGATTTATTTATTTATTTTATATAATTTTATTTATAAAATAAATCGTATATAATATTTAAAAGTTTTATATTTTTATAATTAAAAAAATAAAATCGCGAGTTTAATTTCGTGTTTTATTATTTATTTTTAAAAATATTAATTGTTTTATAATTATATTAAATATTATACGTATTAATAAGTTTTTTGAAAATTTTTATTTCGGAAACACGTTTAAAATATATATATTTTTTTTATTTAATTTTAATTTTAAAAAAATCCGTAAATCGTTTAATATTAAAAAATAAAAAAAAGTTTATAATATATAATTTATTAAGTTTTTTTAAAATTAACAAAATTAAATTACCGATTTTAATTAATAATAATATAGTTATATTATTTAATTTTAAAAATATATTAAAAACTACGTTATTAATTAAAATGTTATTTAATTAATTTGTTATATTTACGTTTTTTATATTAAAAACAGTTTATATAATTTAAAATTCGCGTAACATGTAAATTAAAATAATTAATATATTATAAATTATTACGTTATAATTAATTATAAAATTTACGAAATTAAAAAAATTAATATTAATTTTTAATATTATATCGGTAAAAATAATAATAATAATAAATAATATATTAAATTTAATAT